>VDFB02047230.1:548340883-548383279 GCA_007258455.2 Sequoia sempervirens
AATATTATCATTTTATTGTGGTTAGAGTGGTTAGACAGACACCTACTTCTTATTTTTTCCCTAAAATTTAAGTACTATTGCATTGAAATTTCAAATTTTCACCAAATAGATTTTGTTTTTAAAAAAATAAACCTAGTAGTTTAGAAACTACATTCAATTTCCCATAGAATCTATTCTTACATGTTTTTGAAATAATATAGATAACTTATTCAAATTTTTACGTCAAGTTGCCTAACTCTAATTTTTCTGAATTTTCATTGCCACTTAAGGGCCTATTTGGCCCATCATGATCCTGCACATACCCATAGACCTCAACTTCTTTAATATTGGGAGGGTCCTAGAACCTTGTGTAGTAGCTAGCTTCTGATTGAATTAAACCTCTCTTGCTCTTGTGCTTTCCTCCATTGGACTCTTTTCTTTGAAGGAATTCGTCAGTTCTAAATTCAACCTTCTGATCTCTTGTTTTGACTTTTCTTCTTCCACCTAGGCCCTCTATAGATCATCAGAAGCTTTAGATTGGACACCATCCAACTCTCTTATGTTTTTCTGAGTGTGCTTCTTCTCTACATTTTTCTGGCGCTTAGTAGCCAGCTCAATTTTCAATTTCTCATTTTTAGCATAGAGTTGAACCTGTTCACCCTGGGCTTCCACAAGAAACTTGGATGTCTCTCCATGCTGACTTTTTATTTTCCTTATGCAAGCCATCTCAACATCTTTGGCCTAGGTCTCATTCTGTAGCCTGCTCACTGTTTCCTTTATGTTTACCAACTCTTCCTCACACTTCTTCATCTTTCTATCCAGCCTCTCATAGTCCACATATACCACCTTCTGGGTGGCCTTAGCTAGGACCACTTTGTCACGCAGGTGAGTTTTGTTAAAATCTAGGCCCATGGATCTAATGTTGTAGTCCTCCATCTCCATTTTTCCCTCAATCTTGGACACGAGCAGCTTCATGGTAGTGATCAACAGAGAATTTCGCTCTTCATTGAAGAAAGCTTCAATCTTCTTGGTAGCTAGCAATGCAAAATTCTTTAATAATCATTTTTTCTTTTTGACCTATCGAGCATGCTTGGTTGCATCAAAATTCTCTTGGAGACTCTAAGGGGTATTAATACTTTGTGTTGTGATGGAAGCACCAAGTGGGAAACTGAAAAGGGTGACAGAAGGAGAAACTTCAGATGCATGAGCATGTAGGGAAGCAAAAGGGAGTGTTCTCATGGAAAAGGACGGGATGCCAAATTGAGATTGGGTAGGGGAAAAACCTGTAAGGGTAAAAGGAGAAACAACCAAAAGGAGAGGTTCCTTTCCAGAAGTGGATGGACTGGGAGTGATGGGAAACACTCAAGTTTCTACTCTTTCAATAGGGGCCCTTGATAGGGAAATCAAAGAGTCAATAGCGGCCAAAGTGAATGTTGCTCGTTCGACGTGCGAGATTGCTTCAGAAAGTTCGCTAAAAATGGCAGAGGGTGTATTCAGGACTACTAGCTCAAGAACCGAGGATGCAAGATTCCTTTCCACAGAAGGAGGTAGATGAGTAACCAAAGATGTAGAGGCAAGAAGAAGAGGGAGTAAAACTTACCTGGGCCACGGTGGTTGAACCATTTTGTAGAACAAACTCCACTTCTTATCCTCGGGTCAATGCATCGGGTGCACCTAGATCCAAGATTGGTCTTCTCTTTGCATGAATAGAATTGGTAAATTTCAATCCTCTGGTGGTTGATCCCTCTAAAACTTGTCCTTCGACAACCACAACAAACCCTCTTAGGGACTGTCAGGTCCTTTTTCCTTTGCTTTGAGCACTAGTGGAGGTCATGACTTGTGAGCCCCTTTTCTTCAAAACTCTCCTCCTGTCGAATTCCTAAGAATGAGAGGTACGGCACGGGAGCTACTCTTCAGATATCTCATGACTCATCTCTGGATTACTATTGTTAGTGTCAACCTCTTGATCATAAATGTCCTTGAACCTTTCGTCATGTGGTTGAAAGTCTCCGAACGGGGCATTGGGGCATTTCATATCTTGTTGAAACCTCCAAAAGTCTACCTTATTTCTTTCTGACCATCCCCTACACTTTAATTGCATGTTGATGGATTTATCCATTGGGATTTTCTTCTAGTACTCCGCTTACGGTGTATAGAAATTCAGCCATTTTGGTCGTTTGAGTGGAATGTAGGCCAATTCAACATATACTTCCAACCTATCCTGAATCGGATTCCTCCTCCTCTCAAAATACTCCTGACTCTCATGTTTCAAGGTGAAGTGATTTTTTTAGGTTGTAGTCCCACTTGTAACAAATGAGAACCAAGCCTAATGTTGTCGGTAGATTTGAAAGCTCACCCTCGGCCTTTTTCTTGTTCAGTGTTACCTAACTATTAGAAATTGTGAGGGGGAGTAGATATATTTGTCTTATTCCTTTTGGTGTCATAGGCATTCTCGACAAGGGTTCCCTGACGGAATGCCTCCAACGCAAAAACTCTATGTGTTAAAAATTTGGGGAGTCTAAAAGGTTCCCCAACAAAACCATGAAATTTGATAAATGTAAAATGTTAGAGTAATAAGTTATTATGCTTAATTAATTATATCATACTGGTTAATTAATTAAGTCACTTATTCCTTTAGTTGCTTAAGCTAAACTTAGGCACATTAATAATTGATTAATTATTAAGTGTGCACACTAGAGTTTCATTTAGGGTTTCCCTTTTAGGGTTTCTTGATCTCCTTGATAAGGATTGATCTCTTTGTAATAATTAATTCTCGAATATTAATGTTGCACATCTTTTTGCAATAGCTCTTGCTTTTTTGTTTTTTCTCTTTTGTGGAAGGCCTATTCTGGTTTGCAAATCTGATCATGCGTTTCTAACATGGTATCAAAGCCTTGATTTGCAACCCCTTCTCAGATTTTTGAGAAAATCATTGCAGGGTTCATTCGGGATTCCTCGAGGGTTTCATGCCTTGAGCTTGTTTAAGAAGTTTTTTGGATTAGATATGAGCATTCCATTGAATCCAGATCCATCGGAACAGTCAGGTTTTCCTTTTGTTTCATCAAAAAAGGCCTTCGTTTGTCAGATCTACGAGGATTTGAAGTTTATGAGGGTTTCCAGATCCAGAGCGTACCTAAAATTTTGGAGCATTTTCAGCCCAAACGGACCTCACCATCACATTCAGAGCACCTAAAAACCCCAAAATCGACTGTCAAATCATCAAAATCGGACACAGTGACTCCAAGAGGTAATTTTTTTTCATTTCTGGGTCATACGGCCTGGTATAGCGCGCAATCCAAGAAAAAAAATTAAAAAACCAGAGTTCATGGATGCCGCCATCAGTTAACCACTAGCGGTTAACTGCTAGCGGTTAGCCTAGCCGCCAGGCTTAACTCCAAACCCTTTTGGAGGATTTTTGGTATTTTGGGTATAACTTTTGCGTCCGAACTCGGATTTTCAAAAACAAGATATCACCAGAAAGCTGGTTCCGAGCACTTTCCATTTGTGCTATTTATTTTTCAGTATTTTATTGTTTATCTTCATTTATTGCTGTTTGAAGTCAAATGTTTATTTTATGCTTCCGAGCTCATAACTTTTTGCCACGATCTCCGATTTTCGCTATCTTTGCAGCGTTGGGAAGGTATTAAGGAGCTATATGTTGCTGTCTATGTACTTTTTCTATATCTATCCCAAGTTGATCACTTAGTCCAGATTTGGCCCGATGGGTTGTTTGGAGATTACTTGGATGTTTTGGCAGTTGGGAGGGTGCATCTTGCATCTTTGCACTTCATTTTTAGTAATACATCATTCAATAATTGCTTGCTGCTTCATAGATTTTAGGGTTGTTCCCGTTTAGAGTTTTCGAGTGTTCCATGGCATTGGGTCTGCTATTGCTTTATCATGATTCCTTGAGTCAATCAGTGACTCTCATTTGGTTTCAGTAGTAAACAAAAGAATCTTTCCTTTCTTGCCAGTATCAGGTTCCAGTGTTACTCTACAGTGATCTTCCAATGCTTCTTGCAGCAGTCATCTCATTGTAGGGGGGTTTTGTCCCATTGGGTTTTTCCTTCTCTGCCTCATTCTTGCATTTGTAAATGGGTACCTGATTAGGCCTAGTTGTCAGGACCCATCTTTGCTTTCATGCATCTTATTCTAGTGTTTTAGCTTCTTCCTAAGTTCATCTTAAGGGGTGGTGTTAGAGTAATAAGTTATTATGCTTAATTAATTATATCATACTGGTTAATTAATTAAGTCACTTATTCCTTTAGTTGCTTAAGCTAAACTTAGGCACATTAATAATTGATTAATTATTAAGTGTGCACACTAGGGTTTCATTTAGGGTTTCCCTTTTAAGGTTTCTTGATCTCCTTCATAAGGATTGATCTCTTTGTAATAATTAATTCTCGAATATTAATGTTGCACATCTTTTTGTAATAGCTCTTGCTTTTTTGTTTTTCTCTTTTGTGGAAGGCCTATTCTGGTTTGCAAATCTGATCATGGGTTTCTAACATAAAATCCTCTCCCAAGAAATAATCCACCGAGGTCGACGGAGTTTCCATCCATTGTGAGACCTTAGGACATAAATGGCCCAAAGGGCGTGGCAACAAATCTTGAAGCACTGGCCTCAAAAAATGATCTATAAACCAATAATAATCCCCTATTCTTGAAAGTACATGGATTCATACAAAAACTAGCTAATAGCAGCCTTTTACATCTAACCTAGACATGGATATTTCTCTCTAGCCACTCAAAATTATTATGCAAAATCAAGTGGGCCAAGAAAGAAGAATACCTAAATTTATACTCGGTGTTATAATTCTTCAATTGCTCTATCATTCCTCCAGCTATTACATCAAAAAAATCATAATATTTCTTATTCTTCTCCCTTATGAGCACAAAATTCAGGCCCATCTGGAAAGGACGAACGTCCTAATCATTATAGGGGCCAAAAACTTAGGCTAGCATTGAGAATATAGACTATGTGTCTTTCTTGAACTTTCTCTGTGAAAAAGGAAAAGAAAGATGACCTTTCTCTGGCCTTTCCTTTGTTTCGTCCTCATAGAAACTTGTTTTCCTAGACATTTCTTCCCCGAAGATGTCCATCTTTTCTTCCTCAAAAATTTCAGCGCCTCAAGTCATAGGGATGCACAACATATCACATATGGCCTCAGAAGAAATTGTAACCTTGACCTTGTTACCCTCAATGGCTCATGTTCTTTTGTCGAACCTTTCAGCACATGTGTCCACCAACTCTAGGAACGAGTGTACAGTAGGCAACATGAACTGTGGTAGACCACAATTCTAGAGCCAAAACATAAAACCCTCAGATGACTCATGTTGCATCATTCTTTGAACGTTCCCTCCCTAAGACTTTTAGGGTTAGTTGACAACCTGAGGTTGAAAACATTATCGATGTGATCCTGCACCACCTCTCTCAAGATACATTTTTCTGGTTTCACCCTTTTACAAAATTCAAACGGCCACTCCTCAGGCGTCGAGGCATTGGCGAATGAGTTCCACCCAAAGATATCGATGTAACCAAGCCTTTTGATTTCAAGGCTCCATCTTTTCTACCAGATGTTGATGGCTCATCCATGGTTGTATCAAGAAGTTGCAAAGATTTTCCTTAATGAAAACGACCACTTTCCTTTTGCTTCTTTAGAAAAATCTACTTCTGAGTGTAGTTAATTTCCTTGCATGTACATGTAGTTAAGGCTACACCATTACTACTAGTCCATTAAATATTGCCACTGAGGCAATACGTGTGGATTTGAGATCTATATCCCTTGGGAATTCCAAAAACACTGAGAGAATGGAATTAGTACATTCTCCCTGCCACCTCTTTCAAAAATAAACTCATTGCATTGGAATGCATGCTTTTAGCAATGAGAAACATGTTGAAGTAATGCAAGGTACCTTTGAAAAGACATGCCTATTTAATTTGTCAAAACTTAGTGCATTAATCCATCGTCTTTTCACTTAAGCAAGTTAGTTGGTTCTGATGATGGCAAAGGACACACGTCAACAATCAGCATATGAGAGCATTTACTCCCAACACCCAAATTTAATTCTCAAGACCTTCTGTCAGATCCTCCATATGATTTCTTTGCTGGCCTCTATTTTCTTTGGAATTCTTCCATTGTTGTTTGGCCAAAAATGGACTTCATGTTGGTTGGATTTGTTGGCTTGTCTTTTCTATATATAGCTATGCCACCTTATTGCAACATTCATTCAAAAAAATACAGTCTTTAAGTTTAGCAAGATTTTTCACTGTCTCCCATTCCACCATAATTTGTTGCTTTCTCAAAATGTCAGCTGGCTTAGGCACTCCTATTTGAATTCTCCCATGAAGGCCACAATACTACTCTGTGGGAGAGGTCACTAGTGACAAAATCAAGTGCCTAGTGAAGAGGTGTGACTGCCTTAGCTTGGTTGAATTCAGATGGGTAGTTGGCTAGGACTACATTAATGACGAGAACTAGCTCTGAAGTAACTGTAGCCTTCCTTCTTGCTTCATTTCCTCCCTACTTGACCTAAATGTGGCCAAACCAATGATAATTGAATTGTGTCACCAGATGTTTGACGCTGCACTGATGGAAGGGCTTGGTGAGATAGTGCAAGTAGCTATCCTTGGTATCAGAATTCTAAGGGCCATGGATCTCTATAGACATGTGGAATATGGGATAGACATACCCTATTTTCCCTTCCTTTTTGACTTCCACATCATGGACCTTGATACACATTGCTCGTTTGCTCAACCATCAGCCACCTACCTGCTTAGGGAGTACGATGTGGAGCGCATTCCTAAGCTTTCCTGGAGGAAGCACTTCGAGTTTCTGGTGCATAATCGATGACTAGGTCGATAGCCTGCACTAGGTGGAGCCCGTGTGTGTTGTGTTTTCAACGCCCTTTTGCATCTTGACCGAGAAGAAGAAGAAGACGAAAACTTGACAACGAGCTGTTTTAGCTTTTTGGACAATTGCGAGAGGCCTATCCTTTACTATTTTTTGCACGTTGCCTCTATTTTGCTTCATACCTCTTTTTGGATTTTTCTCACCTTGAGCTAGTATTACATTGTAAATTTTTTGATGAATATAATATAATACTAAAATTTTCTGCTACTTCCTTTGCTATTCTCAATGGCTTATTCTCAAAATTAAGCATATTTACAAAAGAATTTACATATGGTACATAACTGTTAAAATTTTCAAAGATCTGCATATTTTAATGGAATAATTTTAGATAAATACCATTTACCAATATATCTAAATCATTTCCTTCCATATCTTCAAGTTCATACACATTATTTTCCTTGCACCCACTAATTCGGAAGGGTCCCTTCCATAGCACTTCAAATTTTGTATGTTGTCCTGGTTTTGTAGTATGCTCATTGTACTTTAGCACTAGTCTCCCTTCTCCGAATTTTGGGTTAGAGATTTTTTTTTCAAACCATCGCTTTACTGTTTGTTGGCAGTCAATCATGGCTTCATGAGATTTTTCTCTATCTTCCTCAATTTTGAGGAGTTATTCCAACCATACTTCCATTATGCTACTTTCTTCAACTTCCAGGGCTTTTACTAACTGCAAGGCAAGAATTTATATGGAAATAGGTAACACTACCTCTTTTTTGTACACTAGTTCATAAGGGGAGGTCTTCAAGATCTTCTTCAGAGTAATCTGGTCTTCCCACAAAATAGTTCTCAGGTGTTTGTGCCAATCCCTTTGTCGTTCCAACCCAATGCGCTTGATTAGCCTAATTAGGTTTTTGTTGGTCAAATCTGTTAACCTATTTCCATGTGGGTGGTAGTTTGATGAATTTTTAAGGTAAACCCCATGTTTGATAGCAAAATATGACATCTCCAAACCTACAAAATCCTAAGTGTTGTTGGATATGATGGTTTTGGGTGAGCCAAACCTAGTTACCAGCTCTTAAGGAAATTGACAATCTCACCTTCTATGGCATTTTTTAGGGCTATGACCTTCGTCCACCTTGTGAAGTAGTCAATTTCTATAAGGATTCATTTGTGGCTAGCATTGGAAATAGGATTTATCATTCCGACAAAATCCAAACCCCATTGAGCAAAGAGCTCCTCAGTTACAATTGGACTCAAAGGAAAAGCAAAATTCTTTCTTTTGCCAACAAAGAATTGGCATTAAATACAATTCTACACCAGATGATATGCTTTGGAAAACATAGAGGGCCAATAATATCCCACTCACATTATCTTCAAGGCAGTAGTCTTGGCAAAGAAATGTCCATCCTCAGGACTAGTATGGAACTCATTAAGAACTCTTTTTGCCTGCGACTTGTCTAAACATTGGAGTAGGACACCATCATAATTTCTATTGAATAATATACCTTCAATTAATACATACCTAGTGCCTTGCAGTCGGTAGTATCTCCTTTTGTGGAATAGAAGGCTAGTCAGGTAGTGCCCCTTTTGTATGTACTGTGTCTGATCCACCACCCAAGAATCGTCAGACTAGAATTAGTTTGAGTAGACTTGATCTGTCTCCTTCTCAGCTATGGAACTTGATTCCTATGCAATGTATTCACACAAATCTCTCCCCCTAACCAGCTTGGTTGGTCTAATGTCCACATCATACTTTAGGATCTTTGTGATCCACTTTGCCCTTTTTTAAGTTATCTCACCTTCTATGATATACTCATGCACACTAGGATGTGCAACGAGGATAGTGATTTTATTGGCCACCACCAAGTGTCGAAACTTCTTTAAGCTTTTAACAATGGAAAAAGTCTACTTCTCTAAAAAGTTACACCTGGTCTCATAATCCTTAAGAGTCCTTGAGTGAAATGCAATAGGATGCTCTCCATTATTTTCCTCATCCTTCTGAGTGAGCACAGAAGCTATGCTATGTTGGTTGATGTATACATAGAGTAGAAAATATTTGGAAAAGTTAGGGATAGCCAATGCTGGAGCAAATGGAGATAGCTATCTTTATCTGCTCAAAAGTTGATTTTCCCTCGGGGCTCCATTTGAAAATTAGGTTTTTCTTAAGCATCAGTGTAATTGGTCTCATAATTCCTGCAAAATCTGCAATGAACCTACTGATAAACATGACCTTCCCCAGAAAATACTGCAGTCCCTTCTAATTTGTTGGTAGGGGTAACTCCATTATGGATCTCACTCTTTTGGGATCTATTGTTATTCCCTCTTTTCAAAATACAAAACCAAGTAGCTTACCTTGAGATACTTCAAAAACACATTTTTTTGGATTCAAAGAAATCACGAACTGTTGAAATTTCTAGAAAACCTTCTCTAGATGATCAAAGTGGTCATCTTTTAACTCTGAAAAGATCGTCAAGTCATCCAAGTATATTAGGATAATTAGGTTGATTAGTCCTCTGAAGAAAATATACATTGCTCATTGAAAAGTCACACCAACATTTGAAAGTCTCAATGACATTTTTGAGTATGCAAATGTTCCCCAATTAGTGGTAAATGTTGTCTTATGTTCATCATCTTCTTTTACATATACTTGGTTGTAGCCTGAGAAACCATCAAGCAATGAAAACATCTTTGATCCGGCCATAGTCTACGAGATCTACTCCATTGATGGAAAAGGGTAGTGGTCTTTTAGTGAGGCTTTATTCAAATCTCAGAAATTGACACAAAGTCTAATATCACTATTCTTTTTCTGAACTAGTACCAAATTTGACACCCAGTTGGAATGCTTAATCAGATATATGATCTTGGATTCGATCAATTTGGTGAGATCCTGCGCCATCAACACTTTGGCCTTTGGATTGGTTGGATTTTTATTTTGTTAGATGGGCTTTGAACCTTCTTCCAAGTCAATGGTGTGCTAAATTATACCTAGGTCATACCCTTTGAGATCATCATAGGTCCAAGCAATAACCCCATCAAATCTGGAACATAGATCCTTTAGTCTTTCCTTGTCTCTCTGCGAAACTTTCCTTCCGACTTTTAACTTCCTATCATTTCTAACATCAAGTTCTTCATAGTCCCTTGTGTCTTCAATGAACCTCTGGTTTCCATTTCTTGCATCTTCATAGTCAAAGATATTTTCAAGGGAGATTAATCCCTGAGGAAGCTTATTTCCCTTTAATTGGATAACTTGTTCTTTAGGGAATTTTGCTCCTCGCTGTGAATAGTCAGAAATTGCTCCTACTTTATGTTTAAAAGCTACTATTTGTATATCATCATCAAATACTTGTCATTTTTTATCATTTTTGGGGATTGCGGGTTGGATGATGACCTATTGCATTCTACTTGGTTGGATTGGAAATTGGTTCAAATTGCGAACAGATAGAAGTCATCCTATCAGTGACATTGTTTTGATATTAGGGAATAACCTGTATATTGAAATCTTCAAAACTCTCAATCAAATCCCATATTCAACATCTGTACGACTTCATTCTTGTATTCTTGTAGCTGCTTGCCCACGGACTTGGCTCACAACTAATTCTGACTCTTTGAAAGCTTGCATTCTCTTTACACCCATTCACTCGGTAAGGATAAGACCATGGACCAAGGCTTCAAATTTTGCATCTTTGTTAGAGCATGAGAGCTAAAAATTAAAATCTTTAAGGGTCTTTGCCCCTATTGGGGACACTAGTCAATACCCGCTCCAAAACTGGCTTTACATTTGGCACCATCAAAATATAAGGTCCATAGATGATTTTCTATTGGATCATCATTTTCCTCCTAATCCTTCATCAATTTCAGAAAGACTTGATCATCATCAAAAATCACATAAGTGCCTAACCCTATTGCGTGAGTTTTTGAATGGGTCGGAATCAATGAATTGGTTGAGTAGCACCTCTTCCTCAAGAGTCTGATCACTCGTGTCTTCTTCATCTTCCAACATCTCTACACAATATCTCTCCTACTACGAGAAAGAAGTATGCAATGCATCAAAGCATAGGACTACATTTCCGCTATATGTTTGGGATGCAAGGATTGAGACAAAATATTCATCTTCACCCCATGCTTGGTTCTAAATATTAGGTGGGACCAATCAAGTGCCAAATATCCGCCAAGCTTTGCGGTGAAATTTCTTGAGAGGCACATTCCAAAGACTGGGGGAATGTAAATCACCACTATTTCTTGTGTGATTGTTTGGCTTGCACATGAGAAAAGGGTTAGAGATATATCTTTTATCTGACTGACAGTTGGAACTTGCTTCTCGTCAAATTGCATGATTCCCTTCTCAAGGGTCTCATATTTAAGTTTCAAGGCATCAGCCACTTGTTTTGGCATGACTATTTTACTAGCCCCCAAATCAATCATGTTATTATGCAAAAGCTTATCTCCCACAATAAGTGTTAAAAAGAAAGGTGTGTGCTTTGGCTTGCTTACCTCTTTCTCTTTTCCATTGTCCATGTTCACATAAGCTGCTACTTTTGGAACTTGAGGGTCCAATGTGGATCCTTTGCTTCTGCTTTGACCACACGACGGAGTCACATCTATCTACAATATCCGTTCTTCTTTCTTTAATGCTTCTAGAAGCAATGTATTTTTCTCGGGGATAGATATGGCATGCCATAGAGATATATTGGTAGGTTCCTTCTTCAGTTGTTCCACTACATTGAGCATTCCAACTAGTTGGGTCTTGGGCTTGAATGGTGGTATTTCTATTGTTTTTGAAATAAAACATTCTGTCATGAATGGGCTTGGTGACTTATTCATCTCCTTCTCTTGCAATGATGAAGTGTGTGGTTGCAGATCCTACTTCTCTTGTAGTGGCGGACGATGTGGCTGGGGACATGGCAAAGCTTGTTGCATGTATTCTCTTGTGAACCTTCTTTTGGATCTTGTGTTGTAACCTAACTATACTTGTGGAGGACTAGTCATCAGAGCTTCATTTGCAAACACCACATCTTCTTCCTCCATCCACAAAAATAGTGCTTGTTCGGGCATAATGTATAGTTCTTGCTCCAGGGACATTCCTTGCATTTGCACTCTAAAGTGGGAATTTTCCATTTTGGAGGACTCATATTCTTCTGCATTTTGGGACGCGCCCTTGCTTCTTTGTTTCGCTATTCTCTGTTGCATATTTCCCCTTGGACAATTTTGGAGCATATGGCTATCATGCATTATCATCTTCCACCAAGTTGTTTTGGCCTAGGATTAACTCTTTACTTTGGTTGTCCTTGACCATCTATAACGACATGGTGACTGGAACTATCTAGTTTGTAGACGTCATTTGTTGGCCTCCTCCTTAGGAAGGCCCTTGATACGTATTCTATTGATAGGATGGCCTACTTCCACTTTAGGTTTGAGTGGTCTACTTCAGAGGTGTTGCTTGCTACCATTTAATAAGAACCAACTCATTAGCAAAAGTTTGTATGAGACTCTTCATGTCGTTGATATCCGCTACTATAGAGGAAGAGCCTGACGTGCTTGTCTAAGAGGTGGGGTACATGTACATGGAATGTGGTGTGGCCGATGTTAGTTGTGTAGGAAATTTTTTTGGTGTAACTTCTTTTGGAGGACCGTCAGATATTTCTACAAATAATAGCATTAGAGGTCATGGCGGAAGCTTCCTGACATCAATCAAACTTTTTTTTGCTTGAACATCCAACTCGTATGCATCGGGTAAGATATCCCCTCCCATGGAGGTTATCATCACCGCGATGTCAGAATTGAAAGACTTCAGGTAAAATATAAACGCCATCGCAGTTGGGGGTTGAGCAGTCACCGGGATTCTTTGCTAGGTTTTCTGAAACCTAGTGTTGAAGTTGATGGCACCTTCAAATTTTGCAAATTTGAATTACCCATATTGAATTTTTTTCCTCTACACTCTCAGAAGTGCATCTGAAGAATCTGCCTAAGTGACCTACTTTGGAGGGTCATAATTTGGTGCCTATTGATTTTTAGTGTAAAACCCCTTGGTGAGCCCACTCATGTGACATATGTGAGGAGGCATGTCAATTTTTAGCTTCCAATGATTATTTTTGACAATTTTGACAACGTTTTGAAAAGTGAAGCTGGAGGGTTTTGACACTTTTATGATTGCAAACTTTTTGTTTTGCAAACTAACCTCCTATTTGAGTTTATAGTTTGCAACTAGATGATCGTCAAGACAAAAGGGTCATTTCTCTCCATTCTCGATACATTCATGTACTTCCTTGTCCGATTTTAGAGCCTCATGATCTGATTTTCTATTTTTTTTAGATCAAAAGCAAATGCAGTTTGCTCAGTTTTACATCTGCATTTCTGGCAGTGTTTCAAGGTGGTCAACTTTGACCCCTAATATCTCATGAAAATTGATGATTGAAGGAAATCCCTCTTGCACACATTCTCAATATACCTAGATAAGCTTGTGTTTCCATTGGCAGCCCCCCAGAAGTTGTTTTGATATTTTTTAAAAGTGGTGACTTTGAGAACACTGATTGGTTATGAACAAGTGCAATTGTAGAAAATATCTGAGTGAGCAACTTTGTTAATTAATATCTTTCACCTCGGGATCTCTTTTGTTGAACCATATTTTTCACTACATTCTTGGGTCAATTTTTTACATTCTTGTTCAATTTCGCGCCTCCAGGATAAGTTCTAATGGGTTATTTAATTGCTTTTTTATCGCGAAATGGCCAAAAATGGTGTTTCAGAAAGTGTCAAATTTTGCAAATCTAATGACAACCCATTTATTTTTTTGTTCTAAAACCTCTACAACTCCATTTTCATCAAAATCAGAGGTCATTTAATGCATTTCAGGTGTGTTAAACACGTCCTAGGGGCCAGTTTACAAAGGAGGTACCTAAATTTTAATGGCTAGGAAAAATTCAAGGAAATGGGTTTTTTCTAAATAATTTATTGTGGTCATAGGTAAAAATTCACTGTTGCAAGTGTCCTAGTTTGCAAATAGTGAATTTCCTCCGAATGGCCCACAGGCATAATTAGAAGTCACATTTTTTCTAAAGTTTTAAATGTCAATACTTAAAATATTTTTTATATTTAAATATTGTGAATTATAAAGGGGCAAATATAAAACACATTTCTAATGTTTTGGAGGACAACCAAGTTTAATTCTTAGCTCTGATTGGTCTAGAGGCGGCTTTCATGGCTTTCACAGTTGCACGGAAAACTCATGGCCAAAAAGCTTTGTTTTTCCCTGTTGAAATAAGTGATGCAACATTTCCAGCAATAAATTCTGATATGAAAAGGTTTATTTAATGTCTTCCTTAGTTTTGGCAAACTTTTGGTTGTGACCAACTGGAGGCATCTTTAAAAATCTGCAAACACTATGCTCAAACAAGGGTTAGTATCAACAAATCCTTCAAGAATACCCCTATGAAATACATTGCAAATGTTCCAAAATGCCACAAAAGATAAAAGAAAACCAAATGCATAATGAAAACATTCAACAAACTACCTATTCCATAGTTGGATTGGTGTCACTTGTGCTAGTGACCCTTTCCCAATCCTTGATAAAAGCCCAAATTGAAAATGCTATGAAGATGGTGGAGTGATGATGAACAAGATTAAATCTCAAGTGAAGAGAGTAACCTTGCATGAAATTGTGAAGATTGTGAAGGATTTGCTTGAGGATGATGCTTGTATTTAAAGATTTTCAAAATGCCAAATGTTGAAGAGGGACCAATGTGGGATAAAAATCAAGCCAATGAATTGAGGACACTTGTCACATGTGATTTTTGTGTGTGCAAGATTTGGGAAGAGTGCCCAAGAGGGGAACTAGCGATGAGCGATGGTGTATGCTTTCCATCGCTGACCCTTACACTGTTGTGAGTTCCTCCTCCCATTTTCTCATTCAATGGGCGATGAGCATCGCCCATCGCTGGTTTAATTCCTTTCTCTTCCACCCAATGAGTGATGTACATGAGGTAATCAATGGCTAAAGAGAAAGAATGTGTGGGCCTGTGGATTTTTCTACAAGGCACGAATGGTGATGCTCGAGGAAGATTTGAATTTTCTGTCATGATTAAAGATAAATTCTGGGCATAAAGTGCCAAATAAAAGCATTGGTAAATATTTTTTAAATGTGAAGGGGCTGGGATGTAAAAATGAAGTGAATATTTAAAGTACATCAAATAAAAGAAGGTAAATGAAGCTTTCACAGGCTAAGTCATTTTCAGCTTCAGGTAAATGGTGAAGTAAATAAGGGGTGAAATATTTTGAATGAAGTATTTCAAATAAATGGAGGAAAATTTAGAGGCAAATCTTGTTGCAAAGGCAGAGAGAAGAGAGAGGCTTTTCAATTTTTGTTGCTGATGGACGAAGAAGGAAGCTGCCAAGTGTCTTCTATAGATTTATCTTAGGGATTCTTTTGTTTATTCTTATACTCATTCTTTTCTCACGGTAAAGGGTTTTGAATTCTTGTGTGGGGCTAGGTAGATAGAGAATGTTGAGTTCAAGTCATGAATAGAGTCTGTAAAGTTGTAAATTGTTGATTTCATGAGTAAATATCAACTAGTTTATGCAAATAAATCAATAATGTCATCAAATTGTCTCCAGATTTGTAAATTTTCAGTCATATGAATTCAATAATACCAAGTATGTTTGAGTTTTTCATCTCAAATTTCTTGAGATTGTGTTGTGTTCATGGTTTTGTTTCAATGAAATAGTTAAAATACTTTGAGTAGATAATTATGATATTAAGTGTGCAGGTTGGATCTGATAAGGAGAATTTGATTGACAATAGGAGTGGATCTATTGATGTAATGCATTAACAATTTGAATTCACTAGTTGATATTCATTTGCTGATGAATTCATTTAATGAATTTGACTCCATGGCCCAGAATTAGCCATTGATCTGTCATTTAGCTTTGTGCATTCTCAGAAACAAGTTTAAATTCAAAATCATTTTAAATCCTTGTTGATTGGTTGAGGTTTAGTGTTGATTTTTGCTTCCCAATTGTCGAGTGAGTGTTGATGTACCAAGAATGCAACCAAATTTGAGGTTGTCAATGCTTTCCTTGGCTTATTTCATAGGGAGTTATCTGCTATAAAAACCAATGTCTGTGCATGAGTGAATTAAGTTTCTAGGCATTGTATAGGTTGACCCACCTTGGCCCTGTAGAGCCATAAGTGTAGGAGATTTTAGTTTTTAACTGAATCTTTTCAGTTGGCCGAATCCACCATTGATTTTGATCATTAGAAAGTGGCTAGTCTATAGGATTCATTGGATTGTTCAATTTGGAACACCAATAGAAGTCACTCATGGATTCTTGTGGGGCTCTTTTGATGGTGATTAGTTGATGTAGCAATGAAGAATGGTTTCCCTTCTTTGAGAATCATTTGAAAAACCTCTCTCCAAGCTGATCCTAGGAGAGGATAGAACTTGAGGCCAAAGATCGATACCAATCTTGAGCCTTTCCTTTGAAAGAGGTAGCTAATAGCCTAAGGGCGATATTATCCTCTGCTATATTATGTACCCTACATACCTCCTCTATATCTTGAAAGTTTTTAGAGGGAGTTTTAAAATATTCTTCAAAAAAGATTTGGGATAGCCTTAAGGGCATTAGCGGGTATGGCAGGCCATACATTTGGGGACGTAGGTGGTCGTAGCAGGCTATCGCTATCCTAGGTTACAAAATTTCTAGGAGTAGGGGCAGCTACATGAGCCATGGAGAAAATATTTCTATGAATCAGGTATACAAGTATTCTGATCTGGAAGGTTGAGCCTCTGGGTGGAGTAAATAAGGCTCTAGATGTTGGACTCTTACTTCTCACTCTATTGCTCCTTATAGGTGATACAAAACATGTAAGTCTTCTTCTTGTAGGTACTGAAGCAGGTAACTGGGAGTACTAGAAATGACCTCTTGAAGATGCTCTTGTTTGGATTCTGGGTATGAAACTTCCAGTCTCTTTCCTTGGCCTGATTTAAGAAATATTTATGACTTCTAATCAAGCGTTCAGAGAACATCGGGTCCCACTGGGCGTGCCAGAAAAAAACTGTTGATCATCAAAGATTGCACCTCTCCCACAGTCTTATGGGAAATTCAGTGAGTGGGGGATTGATTTGTGTTGCATCGAATACCTCTAGGATTTTTATAGAAAGTCGGCTCTTCTCTGAGTTTTGGAGAAAAGGGTAGAAGGAAATGTAAACATAGAACATAAAAATGGCAATACACCAAAGCTTTTACAACATTTCAAACCCAATCTTTCCTATGAATGATATATTTAGACACAAAATGCCACAACCCTTCATTGTTGGGAAGAGAATGAACAGTAGAGGCTAACTACAAGCACAGTGTAGTATTTCAAATCTCCCCACAGGCAGTGTTCATTAAGGTTTGATCAAACATAAATATTTCCAAGGTTAACAGAAAAACATTTAGAGATTGCATAAACTCTCTCTCTTATTACAACACAATATAACAAAACAACAACCCTTTAGAAAAATAGAGAATTCCATAGATATAATCCAATTTTCACAAGTTATTATCCTACCATATAATCCTACAACATGGAAATCAACAACTTAAACTATTTGAATTCAGCTTCACATAGTGTTTTATTCAAAATGAAAGCATAAAGAAGGAAAACTTCATAAATCCCATACATGCATAGTCTTAAAGATTTCTTCCAAATAGTTTGTGCTTAAATATCAAATGAACTTTAAAACAAAGGTCAGATGCCAATCCGATAAAAGTTTGAGCATAAACAATATAACATGCCAAAGAAAAGTTGTTGTGCAATTCAACTTTTGAAAATAGTTCTATAACTTAAGAAAACTAAAGAAACTTTTCCTTAGCAAAGGAAACTGATTCTTGGAATCCCACCCTTTGTTTTGTCTTTGCCTCTCCTTTATAGCTGCAAAAAGAAAAAACCTTTGCCACAACATAGAAGTAATTGCTGCTAGATGTTGGCATTTGATAGCACATGATCTGATCATAGATCTTTAGTTATGTCATAGCAATTTTTTCTCATCAATTCTCAATTGTCTCATTAATGCCTTTAAGATATTTTAGCAAAGATAGTTATCTGAAAGCAATCAAATCTTAGGAAACAACCTAGTAAAAGTATAGTTGACCAATCATGTGACCCAACGACGTTGACTCAAAGCCTCCATCCTAAAAACCAAAAAGGTGCCAATAAGCTCCAACAAACTCCAAAAGAGATCGCTTCGTAGAAACACAAATTGCCCACAGCAAAGAGATGACATGTCAAATAGGCAAAAAGTTCCATACTCGTGAAAATCGCTCCTTGAGAAAATTTCTACCAAGTTGGCAGGTGTCTCAGCCTTCTCCCAAAAGGAAGGTGATAAAATGAAAGTCGCACATCCACCAGTGACGCATTGCACACCTTTATGAAAAAATTTACTTGAGTGCAAACACATCTGAAGCCAAAAACCTAAAAAGTTGAAAATAAAAAATGATTAAGGAAAAATTTCTTCACAAAATTAAAAATCAAATTATTAACATAATTGAAATGTAAAAAAAATTACATGGTTAGAAAGCTAAGAGAGAGCTCATTGTTATTATAGTATTTTTTAGCTATACATTGAAATATGTGCAAACTTGATGGAGAGCATGCTCAAGATTTTGTCATTTTTTAGAATTTACAAAAAAAAATGCCTATGGGCATTGACATGTAATTCCAACCCTTTGGGTTGGATGACCAAGGAAAATCAAACCCTAAGGGTTGGAAATACCAAAGGCAACTATAAATGTGAGCATGTTATAGCATGATCATGTTATAATGCAAGTGTGTTATAACATGATCATGTTATAACACAAGCATGTTATTACATTATCATGTTATAGCGCAAACACATTTTAATGCAAGTGCATTATAATAAAAGCATGCTATGATGTGAGAATACCATAACAAAAAAATATGTTTCCAAGAAGCAAAAATACCTCTCTTTCTCTTCCCATCTCTCTCTACCTCCTTATATATCTCTCACTCTCAATCTTCCTCTATATCTTTCTATATCTTCCTCTCTATCTCTCCCTCTCTATCTCCCTATCTCTATAAATTTTATATAGCTATTATTCTATTTTACAAGGCTAGGTTAGTGTTATATACATGAAATAAGAATTTAAATATAAGTAAGATTTACATATAGAAATTTAATTCCTTATTGTTCTAGAGTCACTTTGTTGAGGGTGGTGTTAGCACTTACAACTTGCTAAGCAATAATAAGTTTTATCTCCTCTTGAAAAGTAGAAGTCTCCTCCAATGTTCTTTTAAGTTGGATCTTGACCATGTGGGACAACAAAGTGGTCATTGTTAATGTGTTTCAACAAGGGGCTTGGATTGTTAGGTTTTCCAAAAATAATACTATCAACATGCAATTGAAAATAATAGATCTAATATTCAAAAAAGGAATTACACATCCAGATTTATTCATAGTAGATTTATATAAATTATTATGCTCTTTCTCAATGATTTTAGAATGATTTAAAAGAAAATTCAAAAGATTGAGGGAAACAAGAGAGAATTAAATATTCTAAATTAAACGAACAATGACAAGATCTATTCCATCAATTGATTTTGAACGTTCAAACAAAATCTCATAAATCACTATTAAAGAAAATAGTCATTCACATAGTTGTTGTTAACATTGATGTAATCTTCTAGGGAAATAAAATTAATCACAATATTTTTAGATTTCATCAATTTACAATGCCATCAAACATGTGTAGGTCTAAGACAAAATATTATTCAAATCTAGAATAACATACGAGATTTCATTAATTTGTTCAATTCAAGAAAATAGAACAATCATACCATCACCAATACACCAAATTGTGACACATGCAACATAGGCATGATCCTTTGATTCATCAAAATATGATCTTCACAAAGTCAATAGGAAATCCATGCTAAGAATGTATATGTTTATTTTACAAAAATACATCAAACAAATCCTTTAAAATAATTCAAAATCAAAAATATATAGGACATAAGGTTCCATAAATTATGGATCTGAAACAAGAGCTAACTCAAACTAACTTGAAACAATCTTAATTTTTCACTTTAATGGACTAAAGAGGGAGTGGGAAGAGGAGTGGGGGGGGGGGGGATTTGAAATTTGGGGATGATTCTAGAGAGGAAGGTGATGATTCTACAGATGCAGATGGTTTACTATGGGGCTGGTTGTTGAGGCCATTCTGTGGGGCTACTGAGGAGTGGAGTTGGTTGTTATCTTTGGCTTGGGATGCATTGTTGCAGGTCTAATTTGCTGCTTCCATCCTTTTGGAAAGTTGTGGTTTGGTGTAGGTTGCTATCATTTTCCTATTGGGGAGTCATGTTTCGGGTTTGGTTGTTGCTTTCACCCTATGGGATTTTTCCCAGTTCTTTTTTGTTGGGTGTGTGGTTGGGTGCCTATTTGCTTCTTCTTGCAAGTTTGGCTACCTCATTGCCTTGGTGTTGCACTTTTTTGAGGCTCTTGCTCTAGTGCTAGTTGTTTTTTTTGAGGTGCCTCTAGTGGGTTTGACTATGGAGAGATTTTGACATTTTTTAGACCCTAATTGGCATGTAGGGTCAAATGTTGCTTTAATTGGTTTTGTCTTCTCTCTACTTTTTCTACTGGTTGGCTCTCCTAACCTTTCCAGTGCCTCTTTGTTGGATCTTTCTTTCATTGTGGCTTTGGGTTTGTACTTCAGTGGGACTTCCTCTTTGATGCAAGATTTGGGTTTTGGTTTTCCTTTGGTGGAGTTGTCTATGGAGAGGTTTTTGCATGTTTTAGACCCTAACTGGCATGTAGGGTTGGAGGCTATTCTTCATGGTCTTTCCTTCTCTCTACTCTCTTTGCTTGGGGGATTTCTTTTCCTTGTCCTGCTTCTCTCAGGTCCCAGTGGCTTTTCATTGGTGTTGTTTTCTTTGCTTGGTTGTGAGGCTTCTCTTCTTTGGGCTTTGCTTCATTGTAGAGAGGTTGTTATTGCTTATCCTTTGGTGCCTCTCTTGTTGTTTGAGATTTTTCTTGAGTTTTTTTCTTGGTTGGGATTTGTTCTTTCAAGTCTCGAGTGTTTTTGGTGCAGTTTGATGTTACTCTGGGTTTGGTTTTCAAGCTGCTAGCTAGCTTTTCCAACAAGGTTTTTTTGTTGTCCTAGTTGTTCTTAATGCCTAAGGGAGTCTTGGGTGGCCTTTCTTTTGATGGGTGTTCCTCTATTGAGGTGGATAATGAGTTATTTTTTTTGTTGGTTTCTCCTCTTTCATGAGAATTTAAGGGTGATGTTTTCACCCTTGGTTTAGATTTGACAGGGATGCTTTCTTTGTTCATCTTGAAGACCCTGATGTTGATGGTTCCCCTAGTTACTATGTTAACTCTTTTTGCTAGAGTGTTAATTTCTTCTGTGTCCTACAGTTGGTGTCTCCTATTGAGGTGGAGACCTCTCCTATGGAGGTGGAGATGGGTGTTGTTGGTATGGTGGTTTTCTCTCACTTCTTCTACAATTTTTCTCTAGTGCAACTTTTATTGAGGAGGAGGCCATTCCTATGGATGTTGAATGAGGATTGGTTGGAGTTCCTTTGTAGTGGCAGCTTGGGTTTCCATGGTGTCTACTCTTATAAAAGGTGGAGAGGGTATGTTGATAGGCTCTAGTTTTTCTAATCATTTGGTTTTCCATGACTTGGCTATTTCAGCCAGTGGTTTGCCAAGTTGGGTGGGTGTTGATGCTAAGTGTTTTACTATTGTATGTTGTTACATGCTGATGATTTCCTAGTTGTCTCAGGTGGCGACTGGTTTGTTGTTATGTGGTTGATGTTGGTGATGTCTAAGGGTTCAAGGTCCCTGCCAAAACCTAGTTGTAAATTGTTTAAGGTCCCTTCAAAACCTTTGGGTTCAAGGTCCCTATTAAAACCCAATTTTATTGGGTTTTCGATTCCTTTCAAAACCATTTTTTGTAGCTTGGTTTTGCTCTAGGTTTGGGTTGTCTTGTTAATCCTTTGAAGTGTTGTTGTTGTTTTATTGTTGGTTGTTCATTGCTTTTTATTTTGGTAGCATGATTGTCCTTGTTTGGGTTTTAGGTCCCTTTAAAACCTGTTTGTAAATGGTTTCAAGTCCATTCAAAACCTGCTTATCCCATATAATCAAAAATGAAACTAACTTCAGCACCCCAAATCTATCTGAGTTTAACTAGAAGATAACTAAAATGCCTCAGTTTCATTTTTGAGACAAACTAAACTTGAACTAAATAACCTAGAAGCATAACTAAAAGTAAACTAAAATCAAACACCAAATCGAGAATTATAAATTTGGCATTGATTTATTACAAAATTATTTGAAAATAAAATCAAAATTAAAAGCTTTGACTCTTGTTAGCTAGGAAAGTTGTTGATGAAGGTAGAAATAACTTCATTCATTTTTCCATGGGTGGGACTCGGTGATACTGCAGTTTTATTCTCTGGTTGAGATCCAAACTCTCCATTTGTTCCTATAACTCGACAAAGGTAGTTAACTCATCTTGGAATGAGTGGATTCATGCTTACTTATCTATTATTTTTTGAATTACTGCTTGAGTGACTTGTCCTTGCATAAGCTTCTTCAATTGTTCTACCATTTTACTTGGAGCTATACACACTTTTTTGGGTTATACTATTCTCATCACTAATGTAGTGATTAGAATTTATTGTTTTCTTTAGCACTCTATTGGCTAAGGCTAAAAAATCATATTTCTTTTTCTCTAAAGCAAGAATCCATCCCTTAGGGTGAGAATACCTAACCTCTCCTTTTAGTGCTACTTGCAATGTTGATTTGGGAGTAGTTGCATCCATTAGCCCAATCAAATTATTAATACGGATTGTTAATTGGGCCACCTAAGCTTTGAGCTCCTCCTTTGTGTTTTCATCCTTCTGTATCCTTTTAAGGATAGCAGAGATAGACATTTGGAGAGATTTTTTCTCTTCTTCCCATGTCTATACACCCAAATCAACCTACCGGATTTGATAATCCTCGGGCCTCAACTATGACTCAAATTTATTTACTAGATGGACGACTATTTGAGTTGCTCTATTTTCTTTCTCATCCATGGTGACTATGGATATTCTCCTCACCATTTTCTTCTTCTTCTTGGTGGGAGACGAGAAGGCTTTTGATAATATGATTAAACTTTTCCCTTTATCTCCTTCTATATATGTCCTTTATCTTCTTTGTATAGTATGATTTAACCAGATGGGAACGTTGGAGGACACATTTCTCTATGGAGAGGGAACTATTTATGTGTTATGGGAGCCTTTTGAGTCAACTTACTTAGTCTCTCTTTTCTTTGTTTCTACCCTTATCTCTTCCTCCTCTCCCGAGACATGTTCTTTTGGTACTTCTTTTATTTGGTCCACTTCTTGTTTATGAAGTTCTTCTACTACTAGATCTCTACAATGAGAACTTCTTTTGGTGTTTCCACCTCTACCATTGTCTCTTCTTCTAAAAATGTTTTATTTTGAACCTCACCTTCTTCAAATGGTGGCTCATTTTCTTGAGGAGAAGGAAGAGGAGGGTCTTATGGATGAGAAGGTGGAGGTGGAGGTGGAGGTGGAGGTGGAATGGGTGAAGTTGAATCATGAGGTGGAGAGGGTGGAAAAGAAAGGAGGAGGTGATAGAGGAGAATCATGTGGAGACATCAAAGAAGGACGGGGTGAAGGAAAAGTGGATTCATGTGGAGGAGTTGGGTAATGGATTTGAGGAACCTCTCTTTGAGCAACCCTTTCCTGAATGGATACCTTAGTTCTATTCCTTCTCACCAGTGTAGCTTCTTCTTTAGCATCCTCCTCACTTGAACCAATTTCAATCCTTTTGTTAGCATTTATTTTCTTTGTTGCAGCCTTGGAAGATGAATCCTTTTCTATTTTGGTTGTTGTAGTAGAGGATCCTTCACATGTTTTAACCTTTTTGGTGGTAGGTTGTGGTTTTAGCAACTCCATCATGGGGAAAGGAGACTTAAGCCATCTCAAGGAGCAAGTCTTGACTCTTGCAAACCTAGTGTCAATACTTTCATCTTCTTGATTTGAACAATCTTCATTAAAGATTGGTTGATTGTAGACACCTTTCCCACTATATATGGGATCCAAGACCTTCCCATTTTCCTTGAGGTCCTTAGGAACTTGGGCATCTGTGCAATATTTTATTAAACTTACTATCAATCAAAAATAATCCTTCATCCTAACTTCAAATTCTTCTTCATAATTGGCCCAATAGTCTTTTATTGTAGGCTCATGTATGAAGAAGGAGCCTATAACCTTGCTTATTTTACCAATTGGTTCAAATCAAACCCTTGGGTCATTGTACATCTCTAGGGAGTATTTCCAACTTCATTTATGTGCATTCTTTGTATTTTTCATGTTGGTGCATGAATATACTCCAACCTTAACTGGGAAAGCATATCCAGACTTATGATTTCTAGCTATCAACTTGTGAATCTCATTTACCTCTCTATAAATCTCCAATAGTATCATTTTTCAGATGGATACCTTGGAAACTTATATGGAGATTCGTTGAATCCATCCACTTTGATGTAGGTAAAGGTTTTGAATTGAATGTACTAGCTTCCCCAAATTTTAAGCTCTTTCATGGCTTCAATGGATATTATTCTAGAGAAATCTCCCTCTAATCCTCTAATCACTGCATAGACAAAGTTGTCATTGACAACATAAAAATGTGTGTAACTATCCTCCAATTTCAATTAAGGATAGTGCTCATAAATGGTGGCCTCCCCAAGCTAGAAGGAACCTATTATGATCAGCCTTAAGAAAATGGCTTGAGTAGCCAATAGAGACACCAAGTATGATGTCATGTAAAACTTGGTGTTTTGGAGGAAATTCTTTAACTATTCATGTATGGTATCACTAAGTAGGATAGGCTAGTTAATCTTCATGATCTTGCAATTAGGAATGGTCAAAATAAACTTAACCATCCATGAGTAGAAATCTCGAGCATGGGGGTACCTAAACACTCTACTCATCAATGTAATCAAGTCTTTGGCATCCTCCCAGAACTCACTTCTATGTTGCACTTTCGCCATCTTGAGGGCCATCTTCCTAGGATTTAGTTGGAGTTGGTTGTTGATGAGGTTAAGACTACTTGCCTCATGGTTCTCAAAATAATAAATTTATTTCTTCATGTCTATAGCCTCATATTGGGGAGAGGCAAGGATCTTGAATACCCTTTCAATCATATTAGAACTAGATCCAAAACCACTTCTCCTACTAATCCTAAAATCCTTCTATGTCTATGGTCATAATATTGTGCACATGTCATACCAGCTCTAGAGATTGTACAGTTCTTAGAATGGAAGCTTCCTCCACTAAGCTTGAAATAGCCAATGCGGTGGTTACACATTTCCTTGTTTCTTCATCATAAATCCTTCTCTTGAATTCATCCATGTCCACATGCCCTGGGTTAGTGTCTCCAATTTCAGTGTAAGAAGAGAATATCTTTGATGGAGGGTGTAGCCCTTGTATTGGCACTTCATCTCAATTAGATCCTTTGGCATATCTCTTGTGTATAGAACACCATGTGTCAAGATAATCCATAATAAATACTTAAATGAGGATAAAAAATAACTTAGATTGTAAATAAAAAGCTTATTATAAGAGTACTCTTAACAAAAAGAACACCAGCGAGGATCGGGCATAGCTTACCAAAGAGCCAAAATAGCTTAAATGAAGGAAGTCTGAGCACTAATAGCAACACCTTAAAACTTACTCTTGTTTGTGGTCTATCGGGATTTGGAGATCAGGCATTGGGTATACCTTATGTTCATAATATCGTTAGTATTTAAAGGGTATCTCCAACTATCGACACCCGTTGATAGATTTCAAGCCTTCGGGAGTCAGGACTCGAGAATGTAACCTATTTCTTACTCATAATATCTTTAGAATTTTAAAACATAGCTTTGATCAGAAATATCCAAAAGGGTATTCATGGGCCAGAGATAGGACAATTTTCTTAATATTTGTCTATGAGTTCAACACTTGGTATGAATTGCGCCTGATATCAGACATCCAACAAACATACTTCTTTTGACTTAAGACTCCCATTTCGAGGAACAAGGATCAGATGATTCACTTATGTCCTATCATAAAGGGTGTTTTGAAGCAAAATTTTGATTATCAACACCCAATATATTGTAACTCATTTCACTTAAAGCCTTTTTTTCTCTTAATGTATTGGGGATCGGGGATCAAATGATTCACTCAATCTTTATCTTAATTATCGAGCAACCGGTAAAGGATTTTCCTGATTCTTGACATCCGATGATTTGAAAGTTAGTTTCCCCTAAGGCCAAAGGGATTGGACTTCGGGGGTCGGACATTCAAATTACCATATATGCAATTAGCATGTAAAGCAAAAACTAAACTATCAAAACCTGATGTCCAAAGGGGTGACTCTAAAATTTAGAAAGGCATGAAAAAGGGAATCAGGCATTCGAGGTCGGGAGGTTTGGTATAATGTATATTTCATTAGAAGATAAAGGGTAGACAAAACTACCAACACTCGATACCTAAAGGATTGAAGCCTCATAAAAAATGCCAATGCACAAAGATAGCCTTATATGCAAGAATTCTAATTCTTGATATGATTAAATCATAAAAATCATTGATCGGTGTGCTAAGAAAAAATATGATCTAACAAAACCAAAAAATGGAGAAATGATAAAAAAAATTAAAAACAAACGAAAGAGGGAAAAAATGAAGGAAGAAAATAGAAAAAAAGGGAAAAATAAATAAGGATGTACTATTGAATCAAACAGACACCAAACACAACACTAACCCCACACAAAAATTAGAACAATGCCATGATTTTGAATAAAACTTGAAGAAATCATGATGCCTACCTAGCTAGGGTGTGGGGATGAAGGAATGAACATGGCAAAGAAAAAATAGCACGGAGTCAACGAAAAAGCAACCGCTCGAACACTAAACTAGCATAGGAGAAGATGACAATGGAAGATAAAGAGTGCACGAGAGGGTATTTCACAAGTTCACAAGGATTTGTAGAGCTTAGAATACTTTGAATGCAGAAGATAAAGCAAAAAAATGATCTTTCATTAACCTATAAACCACTCAACAACCCTAATTATTCCCCATTATTGACCTACTAAATGCTTTATTAGTTAATTAAATGTGTCTAATGGATGTGACCAGCTTGACAACCAAGGTGACAAGACTTCAACAATGTCAGTCTTTCAGAATTGGAGGATTGCTTCAATGAACACACCGATGCGTGAAATTCCAACTTGATGAAAAACAACATAAAGCAATGAGCAGGCATCAAGGTTCAGGCCCAATCCTTGAGGCATGCCAACATTGAGTAACTCAAAACTTTGACACTCAACAAAACACTAAGAAGAAAGGGGAAAAGGAAAGGAAGAGGGAAAGAAGGGAAAATGAAAAGAGAAGGGGAAAAGAAGAAAGAAAAAGGGAGAAAAAGAAAGAAGGGGACAAAAATAAACAAAAGACAAGAAGGAAAGAAAAGAAAAGAAAAGGGGGTCCTTGTTCTATCCAAAACAAAATGGGATGTGGGTGCAAGGCACAACAAATTACAACCAACAAATGAAATTCTTAAAAATCATTTCTTTAAAAAAAAAATCAAGAAAACTTAAATTCGACAAAATTAAGAACCAAAAATTAAGAAGAGTCCATGTTAATCTAGGTATTGACCAATTCATCCATCACAATAGAATACTTGAATCTGATAATGTGTTCAAATGATTTATTCCTTAAAAATAGGATGTAAATGATTTAGAATGACTTTTGAATCAAGAAAATTGTTTGATCTTGCATTTCTCCTAGCTATTTTTGTATAAATGATAGTAAGTTTCCACAATCCATATCATAGATTTGTATTGCTTTTGGATTCGATTGTGTCGAGAGTTTTTAGCATCTTGACACAATCGAATCTAGAAGCAATACAAATCTATTTTTGTAATATCACAAGTATATATATATGTGTGTGTGTTATTTATTTATTTATTTTTAGGACTTAGTTGGTGTGACCTAGGCATAGCTCTACTACCAGGTAGGCATCCATAGCCCTGATAGAGATAGCTCTAATTCCCTCAAACATAACTCTAATTCCAACCAAGTTTCCATAGACTTGATAGAGATTATTTGAATTTCCCATTTTCATTGAGAGCCTTATTCATAATTTTATTTATAATTTATTTTATAGGCTATCACCTGGTGTTGAGTTGGGAATCATAGTGGTCACTAATAAAGACAACAATCTTATCTTTTATTGAGTTCAAAGATCATTACCACCCACCCTTAATCCAAATCTTGATTTCCTTAAATGTTGTATATATAGTAAGATTCATGCAACTAAATTCAAAGACTCATTGGCTTCATACACTAGACTGTCTAAGAATTCCAAGCTTAATAAAAGATTAGTAAAATTTGAACTTACATAAGGAAAAGATTTGAAAAAGAAACACTACAAGCACCTTTTGCAAGATTGATATTTAGTCTTGAAACACTCACATAAACCCACAAATGGAAAGGGAGGATAAGAAAGAAAGTAAGAAAAGGAACATCAAGAATGGGAAATGACACAACAAACACAACAGGAAAAGAAAAAGAAAATAAGAACAAACCAACCCTAATTATTTACAAGGAGACACAACGTCCCCTAGAATCCAAAATAATATTTGAGAAACTTCCCATTAATAGACAATGGGGTTAGTTCTACCATCATGGAACCAATCCTAAAAGCGATTTCTCCTAAAATTTAAGATATCTTATAAGGACCTATCCAAAGTTTCTCAAACTTCAAATGTATTCCTTTATTTTCTTTAGACTTGTCCCAAAGTAGGACAAGATCTAAAATCATAAAAGACTTTATCTGAAATCTTTTATCAAACCATCATTTGACTATGACATGATGTTTTGAAACATTCTTGAGAGCAACGATTCTTTTTTCTTCTAAATCTAACAGATTCATTAGCCTAACTTGAATCTTATCATCTGTTTCCAAATAATTCACCATGAATTTTAAAGTAGGAATTTTGAGATTCATGGGAAATACAAGCTCTAAACCATAAACCATTTGGTAAGGGAATGTCCCTAAAACATTTTTTGTTCTAGTTCTATCTACCCATAATGCAAACTTGATGTAAGAATGCCATTCTTTTGGATTTTTATCTAACAATTTCTTAATGACTTCTATCAAGATTTTATTAGTTGACTCTGCGACTCCATTACCCCGGGGATAATAATTTAATGAATATTTCAAAATTATTTTTACTCAAAATCCCATTGCAACATTTGAATAGATGAAAAATAGGGACTGTTATCACATACCAGAGCAAATGACATTCCAAACCTGGTCATTATGTGGTCCTCCTAGAATTTGATTACCACATATGTCATACTTTGTCTACAAGCGATCACTTTAGACTATCTTGCACGTAATAATTAGTAGCTACAAGGATAAACCTATGTCTTGTATATGAGTGGGGATATATCATTCCTATAAAATCCAAGCCCCGTTGGGTGAAAGGACTACCTCATATACAAGGTGTAGTGGCATTGATGCATTCATCTCCTTGCTTGCTCCAATTCGACATATATGACAAGTTCTAACCTGTTGAAAGGAATATTTGAATAAAGTGGGCCAATAATACCCTACCCTTAGTATCTAGTGGGAAATAGCTTCAACTAAACCATGACCAGTACTAATTTTTTTATGAAATTCTGTTAGAACTAAATTAGTTTATTTTTTATTCAAGAATCTCAATTAAACACCCTCATAGTTCCTTTGATATAAAGATCCATCTTTCACCATATACACTTTTCTCTTGATCCTTAGTGCTCTTCTCTAAGCTACATTCATATCATATGGGAACTCATTTTGTAGAGAGTACTAAACTATATCTTTATACCATACATACATAGTGATTTGCTACTGTGTGTACTATTGATAGACTAATTGGGTGTCCACTCCAACTAATGTTTTTGACAGTCCCTAACCTATTACCATCTTCATTGGTTGGATTTCCATATCAAACTCCTATAGAATAGTCATCCACTTTCCTTTTTGCTCTTTTAGTTCATTTTGCATCAACATCTAGACTTTATAATAACATCTAGGACTATGGCTATCACTTTGCTCCTTAGAATATAATGTCTTAAATTTTTCATAGCTTTCACGAGAGTAAAATATTTTTTATCTAGGTTGGGGTATCATATCTCTATATTTTTTAATGGAGAACTAATTAAGGTTATTGGTCTTTCATCACCATCCTCTCCCTTTTGAGTTAAGACACTGACACTAGAATGTTCTGAAGTGAAAGTATAGATGTTAAATGTCTTGGCATAATCCAAACTTGCTAACACAGGTGCACTAGTTATGATTAACTTGATTTCTTGGAAATGTTTCTTTGATTTTGAATTCCATTTGATCTTCACATCCTTCTTTAGCATATAATTCAAAGGGCCCACATTTTTGTAAATCCACTAATGAACTTCCTGAAAAAATTAATCTTTCCAAAGAAAGATTTCTACTCTTTATTACTAATGGGTAATGGTAGCTTCAAAATGGAGTTAATTCTATCAAGATCAATTGATATATATTTCTCAAAAATTATGTGACCTAAGAGATTCCCTTCGGTAACTCCAAAAATGCACTTCTTTGGGTTCAGTGAAATACATGATTCCTTGCATCGTTGCAGAATATTACGTAAGTCACTTACATGGTTAGATGTATTCTTGGATAATATTGTAATATCATCCATATATGTTATTAGTAATTTCCCAATTAACCCTTTGAAGTTTATGTCTGTCGCCCTCTAGAAGGTTTCTCTAGCATTTATGAGACCAAAATTCATTCTTCAATATGCAAAGGTTCCCACCTAGTGATGAAGGTTTTCTTTAATCTCTCCCCCTCTTAGACCATGAAGTGATTGTAACCTAAATATATATCTAGAAATGACATCATCTAAGATCCATTTACTATTTGTAATACTCCATCTAGTGAGGGAAGTGGATAATTATCTTTTTCTGAAGCTCAATTAAGATTTTAAAAGTTGAATTTATCCATTCTTCTTCCTTACTAGTACTAGATTTGCAACCCAAGTTGAATGTCACATCAGATATGTGATTCTGGCACTCAATAGCTTCTACACCTCTTTTTGAATCAAGTGCTTGAGTAAGGCATTGATAGGGAATTTTCTCTGCCTAAAGGGCTTAGTCTCCTTAAGAGGAATGGTATGAGTAATTACTAAAGTTTCATAGGTTTTCAATTCCTTGTTACTCTAAGAAATGACTTCTCTATAATATTTTAGGACATTTACTATTCCACTTCTTTCCTCAATCATGCAAACCTAACCAATATAAACATCTCCCTTATCCTTTTCATCTCCTAGATTGTGAGAGTCACACTTACCACCACCCAAATTAGAGGTGGTTTTCTAAGGTCTTATTGTATTATTATTGATAAATATTATTTCTAAATAAACCATCCCCTTAGGAATGGTGTTGGTCTTCACATTTATAATGTTGTCTTCAACCATTTCAAATGGATCTATGTCACATTCATTTATGATTTGAGTAGTGAAAATTCTAGAATTAGTGATGAATTTAGGGATATGTTGATCATCCTTGAACACTTGAAAATTTGTAATGTTATCTAGAATTAATGGTGTAGGAACCATATCTATAGAAAATCTCTTCAAATGAGATTCGATCATTGGTTGTAAAGAGTTGGCTAAGATAGCAAGGGAATTTGTAACATAATTCTTTCTCCTTGAGATGGATTTTATGTTGAAGGATTTGAAATATTTGATCAAATCCCATACTCTATTTTTGTAAGTAGATAACCTTTTCTCATGACAAGCATACTCACTTCTAGTTTGTCTTACGACTAGTTGGGAATATTCTTCTACAAAAAACTATTTAAGCTTCTTCTAATGAGCCAACAACAATCCTTTGATTAATTCTTCGTACTCTATCACATTGTTTTTACAAGTAAATTAAAACCTGAAAGCACCCAAAACTGATTTACCTTGCAGGTTGATCAACTCGACCCTAGCACCATTCTACTATTTTCACTTAGATTCATCAAACCTACATTTCCTCACCATTTTTGTATCAGGGTTTGGTGGTTCTAGCTCATCTTTCTTTATAGGGATATCTTGTTGAGCATAAGCACAAGGAACTTTTATTGTATCATCTTCAAACTCATTTGACCTTTCCTCGTTAGGTAGATGATATCCTTCTCTTGCAATTATTTCTAAGGGAAACCCAAAGGTACCCTCATCAATACTCGGTTCAACTTTTGATTCCTTTTTATCATGATCTTCAATAACTTCATCATGTTCCACCTAATCTTCTAATATCAATGCTTCATCTAAAATTATATCTTCTTGTATTTGAAAATGCATCAGTCTTGCCAATGCATCTTGGAAAACAGGGCACAAAAACTCAGAATGATCTTCACTATGAATTTGGCATCATCCTAGCAATAAAAGTACTAAGCATTTGTATATTTACCAAGGTTAGTCATATTTTTGTACATTTTACCTAAAAATTCTCAAAAAGTATGATGAAAAGACTCAAACTCTTTCTATCCTTTGACAGGAATATTGTTCATTTGTAGCTAAGGAAAACATCATGACATCATTCATTTTGTATACTCCTAGGTGCAATTCTATGAAAGGTACTTCATTAGGAGAATTGTACTTTGTAATCATGTGCTTTAGTTTAGGTTCTACATCAATTGTTGTCTGGTTGTTTAATCCTCTATGTGGTAACCACAGTTGGGTGAAATTAGTGGACAACCATCCCCTTAAGCATTTAGTCTATTGTCTACTAAGAAACATTCCATACATCTCAAGAATGTCTACCACATGTATATTAATGTAATCTAGACTCTAGGTTCTAATACTAGTTGCATGTGTACATTCTTTAATCCTCCTATGACTTTCACCTTAGTCTTATCCATTTGTACTATAACTCTATTGGCAGGTTTAGGGGTCATCCCTAACTTTTGATATATTGAATAAGGCATCACATTACATGAGTCTCTAGAATCAACCAAACAATTATGAAAATTCTTCCCAAATATTCAAACACTCAAGAGGAATGGGGGTACACTAGTTTTACCTTTGAATATTATGACCATTGCATCCAAAGAATTCAAAGCTTTCCCCTTGTACTTTTGATGATTGTTGGTAGATGCAACTCTAGGATTATCCAGGTATTTCAATAATGCATCTTTATGAATAGGACAACTCTATATCATATCATAAATGGAAATATTAGCTTTTATTTTCTTTAGATCTTCTACTTCACTATATTTTTCCTCATTTGGCCTAGGGGCTTTGTAAATCTAGAAATTACTATGTCTAGAATTTCCTCCAAAAGGTCCCTTGGGAGCTATAACATTAGTGTCAACATGGGGATCTAGAGGAGTAGGGATAGACCTATGTCATAGAAAAATGGACCCTTGTCATTATCATGGCCTTTTAGGTCTTGTTTCATGGTGTTTGATCTATTTTTCTTTGATTTTATGTTGTAACATGACTTGAACATGCATATTTAGGTACTAAAACTCAAAGAATGACGTCTTGTGAAGGTGTTGTGAAGTGTTGTAAGACATTTCTACATTCTTCTAGACTCTATTCATTACAACTCACCTAAAAATCACCTTTTCATCATTAAACAAGTCCTATTTTGAAGTGTTGTAAAGTCTTGTAACAAGATTTCATGCTTTTCTAGGCATATCTTCACTATTTATCCTTTTTCCATGCTTTATTTGGTCCCTTTATGCCCTCATATGCTTTAATTAAGTGTATTTTTGAATATTATCCTAACAAACAACATTAAATACAACATATTTCTTGACACACATTTTCAAGTCCTAGGTGGGACCCATTCGCCATGGGTGGTGAATGAGTCCCCCTTGGCTCCAAATTCAAAATTTTAAATTTTCCTTTTGGGTTTTTATTCAAAAACACTTGATGTCGGCCTGTGATGAGGTATGAACAGTTAACTAAGGAAAAAGTGTGTATAAATAAGTGATTTTCACCTCATTTTACATCCCCTCATTCATTCAAGCATTCCATCTCACATCTCAAGCATTCAAGCATTCTACAACATCAATTCAAGCAATATTCAAGCACTTTGAAGCATCCATTGGCATTACTTTAGACTTGCATCATCAAGGGTTTGGTAAGTTGATAGCAATTGCATGTTATTAGTTTATCTTTCTCTTGCATTTCATTATTTCATTAAGGGTTTGATTACCACAAGTGAGGTTTGACCAAGGCAAACCCCTATTCACTTTAACCCTCAACCATTTTTCCCCTATTGCATGTGTGTTTGCAACCTTTTGTGTGTAGATTTGACAAGATTTTAGGTGTTGAAGATATGCTTACAAGTCAACTAGGTGCTTCAAGTCAACTTAAGTCTATTTCAAGCTTGGAGAAGGTTTTCTATTTGTTTCCTGTAGAATTGACTTCGGCAACCTAACAATCAGTGATTTCCATATCTGGTGTTGTAGAGTTGTCTCCTAATTTTTCCAAAATTTGGGAGAGGACTGATTTGCCACCAGTGGTGAATGAGTCCCACCTTAAAACTGAAAATCTGAATTTTGTCAAATTCCAAATCCCGGCAGTCAAAAACCAGCTTCTAACACTTTTTCACTAGGAGGAGGACTGATTCGCCACCCTGGGCGAATGAGTCCCATTGTGAAAATTCAATAATCTTAGTCAGCATCTTCAACATTCCAAATCCATCAAACATTTCCCAGGTGCACTCAAATTCATCTTATTTCTTTATGTTCTGCATATTTTCTTCATTTACTTCATTGTTTGCATATCACAATGTGTTTTCAAACATAGCTTTAATTTCACTTTTGCATTCATTTTCACTCATTTAGATCATTCAATTGCATTTAGTTTACTTCATTTATCGTAGACATCATTACACATAACATAATTTGAATGAACTAGTTTGCATTTTTGGGCCCTATCTCTCTCCTTTTAGGTGAAAAACCCTAGAAGTGCAAGAGAAGTCATAGGAACCCATAAATCAACAGTTCAAGACCTAGGTGGAATTCCAGTTCTCTTTTTCTTCTCAATTTGTAATTATTCCTTGTTGGAAAGAAAATATACAGTATTTTTTGGTTCATTCTCATTCTCAAAAGGAAAAGCAAACCCTTCTTCTTCTAGGTATTGAATCAAAACTCCTTCACCGAGTAATGCATAAGATTATACCATCATTGCATTCATATTCTTAGGAGAGGATTGAGTGTTCCCCTACATGATCTTGGATACTCTTTTCATCAAAAGGAAATTCACTTCACTATAGTCGAAGATCTCATGAAATCTACAAAATTTCCATTTTCTAGGGGGTTCATAACTCTTCCATTTTTGGCCTAGTGTTCCAAGGTCTATTTGTTCATTGTAAATTGAAACTTATACCTTGGAAGCCTTGATTTATTTGATTATTGTTTTGATTCTAGTTGTAGTTTTGATTATAATTATGATTTTGGTTGTTTTCTACATGAGGAGTAACCCTCAACTAAGTGAGTTCATTTGTGATGTGATAATATTTTCTTCAGAGCTTCAATTTTAGAAGCTAATTGAGCATTTTTTCTTGATTCTGGAATTGTTCTTTGATTTTCCATCTAAAAAAAACACCTCTCAAATGTCTTTTCCCATTACTGATGTTTACCTCATGCCCCTTTCCTGTATATGTGATCATATAAGGCTATATTTTTTATGGTTTCCTACTTGATAAGGCAATAAAGAATAGGAAATCATGGTATTCAAGATAGGATTCAATAAAGGCGTATAATTAATTAGTCTATTGTTGATTGCAAGAATCTAATTTGGCATGTAAGGTAGACCTAATGATGGTAAAGATCTTGAAGGGTTCCTGACCTATGGGTCTATTTGTTGTGAGAAACTAATGAACTCAATGTAAATCTTATCTAAGGTGTCTCTACTTTTCTCAGGCAATCTTCTCAGGAACATACTTGTAAGAGGATCTATTGATCTAAAATATGTCTAGATAGCAGCAACCTTAGAGATGACATAAGGATCATCTAATACTTCATAAGCCCTATGGAACCTAGTATTGTAGATAATGATGGTTTCATTGGGTTCATTTATGTAAGACACAAATTGATGATACAATATATCAAGATCTATATATATCTTAAATTGACTCGTGATTTTTTTTCTCTAGGTATTCCCATGTAATTATACCTCTTCTTGGTAGATTCAATACCAACTATAGAAAACTTCTCCCAAAGAGTATGGAAAGAGTCTACATGCTACATCCTCAAGACAGATCTGGGCTTGGTTGCAGATTTCCTTCAAGGTTTTTGTTAGAGACTTGAATGTTGGAAACATGAGCATGATGATGTATGTATGGTGTGGAGAGATTGATAAGAATGATAGTGTATTGTGTTTTCATTGATGGAAACCCATTATAGAGATATAGTAGTGTTGGTATAGAGAAGACCAAGTATTTTGGAGATTTTCCTAAGTCCTGTTGTATAGTTCAGTGCTCAGTGAGCTTTTTTTGTGGTCTACGTTGCTCCACTATGTAGATTCTTGTCATGTGGTTTTGAGTAAATTTTGGTGCGTGTTGAAGGAGTTTATATCCAAGGTTTCAAGGCTTGATGTCTTTTGCAGTTGAAGATAATGTTAACAGAGTATTAGGTCTAGTAATGGTAGAGTTGTAGTTACAAAGTGTATGTTGCAATGCTCTACATTCCACCGTGGATGAATATTTTGCTATGTAGTTTTGAGGAAGTGTTTTTGGAAGGTATATGTGTGTGTTCTCCAAGTTGCAAGTGTCTTGGTGGTTTGCATGTCAAGTTTTGAATGAAAATTTGGTTCATTTTGTTATTGTTTCACCAAAGGTGTTGACCTAAAGGCTTTGGGATCATGTGAAGTTTAATCATGTATGGATCAAAATCATGGGAGTGATTATGGGTCATGTTGACCTATTTTAGTCATGTACACATTTTTGTTCTTTCCGCAAGGCATGTGTGTTGGTATTTTTGGCTGACAGGTTATGGGATGCATGGTTTATCTAATTAGGTCAGCCTAATTGATGTTTTGGTTGGTTGTGGTATATATACAAGGTTAATTCCCTGTGTGGAGATGAATGTGTGTGAGGTGATTAAGTATGTGTGTGAATCATAGTTGTGGTGAAGTATGAAGTGTGTTAAGTCATATTTTAGAGCTTAATTGGAACTGTATCTTCAGCATATGTCAGGTGTATTGTTAGTAGTTCATCTTTGGTAGTGAGCCACCCTTTCTTCTATATCTTTCTATTTTGGGTAGTGATCCCCTTAGCAGTGAGCCATTCTCTCTTTTTTGGACAGTGAGTCCACCTTTTTGTATCAAACATTATAACTAGTTTTAATATATTGTGAGCTAACCCTCACCATCATTTTTCCCTTTTAAGGTTTTTCCACATAAATCTGGTGTTCTTGTGTTCCTTGATGTGATGCATGTTTTATTTGTTCCTTTCATTTACTGCAAGTTTAATGTGATGCATTGAATGGATGTTTAAGTTGATAGATTGAATGAGTTTTAGCAAATATTGATTCACCCCACTTCATTATTTCAAGTATTCAACAATTTAATATGGTCTTTTATAGATTAGGATTCTCCATACACAAATTTAGGACAATTTTTTTTATTATTTTTAGTAGTTCATGCAAAGGCCCCCCATGTTTAAAGGGGAACTTTAATTTATTGTAAAAATTCCATCATTAATGGTGGGGGTACAACAATAGCTATGTTTTATGGTAAAGTTGGACTTATAGGTAAGGATTGTAGATCTGGGTTTAAAGGCATTTCTACAAAGTTTAAAGTTTCACCTTTGATATTACCTTTATTACTCCTTGTATTATTGTCTTGGAATAATTCTGTTTGATCTCCTTTATTGGGAGAAGGTCTAATAACTCTATGATATCTATCTAGGGAAAAGGAGACTATGTTTTCCAAGTTGCCTATTAAAATGGCCCTCTTTCTAGCACTATTTTTGTTGACGGTGGTGTTAGCACTTACAACTTGCTAAGAAATAATAAGTTATATTTCTCCTCTTGAAAAGTAGAAATCTACTCCAACATTCCTTTTAAGTTAGCTCTTGACCATGTGGAACAAAAAAGTGGTCATTGTTAATGTGTTTCAACAAGGGGCCTAGATTGTTAGGTTTTTTGGAAATAGTACTATTGACATGTAATTAAAAATAATTGATCTAATATTCAAAAAATGAATTACACATCCAAATTTATTCACAACAAATTTATATCAATTATTATGCTCTTTCTCAATTATTTTGAATTAATTTAAAAGAAAAGTAAAAATAATGAGAGTAACAAGTGATAATTAAATAAATTCTAAATTAAATGGACAATGACAAGACTTATTCCATCAATCGATTCTGAACATTCAAACAAATCTCACAAACTAATGTTAAATAAAATAGTCATTCACACAGTTGTTGTTAACATGGATGCAATCTTCCAAGGAAATAAAATTAATCATAATTTTTTTAGATTTATCAAATTAGAATGACATCAAACATGTGCAAATTTGAGACAAAATCTTACTCAATTCTAGAATAACATATGAGATTTCATTAATGTGTTCAATTCAGAAAAATAGAACAATCATACCATCACCATTACACCATATTGAGATACATGCAAAATATGCATAATCCTTTGTTCATCAAAATATGATCTTCACAAAGTTAATAAGAAACCAACGCTAAGAATGTATGTGTTTATTTTGCAAAAATACATCAAAATCATATCCTTTAGAATGATCCAAAATCAAAAATATATAGGACATAAGGCTACATAAATTATGGATTTGAAACAAGAGCTAATTGAATCTAACTTCATTACCCCAGATCTATCTAAACTAAAAGGTAACTAAAGCGCCTCAGTTTCAGTTCTAAGACCAACTAAACTTAAACTAGAGAAACTAAAAGCATAACTGAAAGTAAACTAAAATCAAACACCAAATCTAGAATTACAACTTTTGCATTGATTTATCATAAAATTATTTGAAAATAAAAGTAAAATTAAAATCTCCACCTCTAGTTACCTGGGAAATTTATTTGTAAAGGAAAAAATCACTTCATTCATTCTTTTCCATGGGTGGGCCTTGGTGATATTGTAGTTTTATTCTTTTATTGAAAGTCGAGCTCTCCATTTTTTCTTGTATCTAGACAAAGGTAGTTAACTCCTCTTGGAAAGAGTGGAGTCATGCTTTCTTATCCACCATCTTTTAAATTGTTGCTTGAGTCACTTGTCCCTACATATAAGCTTCTTCAATTGTTCTACAATTTTACTTGGAGTTGTCACCAAAGCAGATGTTTCCCAAAATGTATAGTCCAAGCTTCCCACAAAATGTTCAATCTTGTTCATATCTCTTTCAGCTAGACCCATGTTTTTATTTAGCTTTGATTTGCACTTATTCAATATCTTGACTCTCAATTATGCAACCTTCAACCATTCAGGAGGTTTATCCTAATCTATCTCTTCAATTACTACACATTTGATCAAATATGTAGGTGTTGCTTTTATTTTGTGCAAAATTGAGGTGTAATACTCCCAAACCAATAATTTTTCGTATATTCCCAACTCAATTTGTTGGGTTAGACTATCCTCATCACTAATGTAGTGATAGAAATTTATTTTTTTCTTTACCACTCTATTCGATAAGGCTAAAAAGTTAAATTTTCATTTCTCTACAGCAAGAATCCATCCCTCAAGGTTAGAATTCCTATCCTCTCCTTTAAATGCTACTTACAATGTTGATTCAAGAGTAGCTGCATCCAATGGCCCGATCAAATTAGTAATACAAGTCATTAATTGGGAAACCTAAGATTTAAGCTCCTCCTCCATGTTTTCATCCTTTTGCATCCTTTTAAGGATAGCATAGAAAAACATCTAGAGAGATTTTTTCTCTCCTTCTTGTGCTTGTACACCCAAATCAACCTATTGGGTTTGATAATCCTCAGGCCTCATCTTTGGTTCAAAATTATCCACTAGAGATATGGCTATTTGAGTTGTTCTATTTCCTTTCTAGTCCATGGTGACTGTGGATATTCTCCTTGCCTTTTTCTTCTTCTTGGTGGTAGACTAGAAGGCTTCTACTCTTCTCTTCACCTCCTTCTAGATATATCCTCTGCTTTCTTTGTATAGTATAATTTAACCAGATGGGCACATTGGAGGACATATTTCTCTATGGAGAGGGAATCAATTCTATGTCATGGGAGCCTTTTGATTCAACTTGTTCAGTCTCCCTTTTCTCTATTGCTACCCTTATCTCTTCCTACTCTCCCTGGACCTGTTCTTTTGGTACTTCTTTTATTAAGTCTATTTCCTATTCGTGAAGTTCTTTTGCTACTATCTTTACAACATGAAATTTTTTTGGTGCTTCCACCTCTAATATTGTCTCTTTTTCCACAATTTTTTTATTTTGAACCTCCTCTTCTTCAATTGGTGGCTCATTTTCTTGAGGAGGAGGGCGAGGAGGGTCTTATGCAAGATAATTTGGAGGTGGAGGTGGAATGGGTGAAGTTGAATCATGAGGTAGAGAGGGTGGAACAAAAGGATGAGGTGAAGGAGGAGATGATGGAGGAAGAATATGTGGAGACATCAGAGAAGGAGAGGGTGAAGGAAAAGGGGATTCATGTGGAGTTGAGGAATGTCTTTGAGGAACCTCTCTTTGAGCAACCCTTTCTTGAATGGATTCTTTAGTTCTCTTCCTTCTCACCAATGTGGCTTCTTCTTCAACATCCTCCTCACTCGAATAGATTTCAATCCTTTCCTTAGCCTTTATTTTCTTTACTGCATCCTTGAAAGATGAATCCTTTTGGGTTTGGTTGTTGCAGCAGAGGATCCTTCACCTACTTGAACCTTTTTGTGGTAGGTTGTGTTTTTGGTAGCTCCATAATGGGGAAAGGATAATTAAGCCATCTAAAGGGAAAGTCTTGACTCTTGCAACCCTGGCATCAATGTTATCATCTTCTTGAATTGAAAATTCTTCATTAAATATTAGTTGATTGTAGACACCTTGACCACTATATATGGGATCCAAGACCTTCCCATATTCCTTAAGGTCCTTCCGCACTCGGGCATCTATGCAAGATTCTATCAAATTTACTATCAATCAATAGTAATTATTTTTTCTTAACTTCAATTTTTTCTTCACAACTAGCCCAATGGTTTTCTATTGTAGGCTCATGTATGAAGAATGAGCCTATAACCTTGCTTTTTTTTACCAATTCGGTCAAATCAAACCCTTGGATCATTGTAAATCTCCAAGGAGTATTTGGACAACTCTATTTCTACATTCTTTTTATTGTGCATGTTGTCACATGAATATACTTCAACCTTCACTGGGAAAACATATCCAAAATTACATGTTTTGACTATCAACTTGTGAATCTCAATTACCTATTTGCAAATCTCCAATAGTATCATTTTGTCAGATCGATACCTTGGAAAATTATATGAAGATTTATGGAATGTAGGTAAAGGTTTTGAACTAAATGTGCTAGTCCCCCAACATTTAAGCTCTTTCATGGATTCAATGGATATTATTCTAGAGAAATCTCCCTCCAAACCTTTGATCACTGCATGGACAAAGTTGTCATTGACAACATAAAAATGTGTGTAACTATCCTCCAATTTCAATTGAGGGTATTGCTCATAAATAGTGACCTCCCAAACTAGAAGGACCTACTCCAATCAACCCTAGGAAAGTGGTTTGATCATCTAATAGATACACCAAGTATGTCATGTAAAACTTGGTGGTTTGGAGGATATTATTTAACTGTTTATGTATGGAATCACTGATTAGGGTAGCCTAATCAATCTTCATGCACTTGAAATTAGAAATGGTCAAGATAAACTTAATCATCCATGGGTAGAAATCCCTAGCATGGGGGTACCCAAACACTTTTCTCATCAATGTAATCAATTCCTTGGCATCCTCCTGAAACTCCCTTCTATGTTGCAATTTGGACATCTTGAGGTCTATCTTCCTAGGATTCAATAGTAGTTGGTTGTTGATGAGGTTAAGATTACTTGCCTCATGGTTCTAAAAATAATCAATTTCTTTCTTCATGTCTATAGCCTCATATTGGGGAGAGGCGGGGGTCATGAGTTCCCTTTTAATCATATCATCACTTAGGTCCAAAACCACTTCTCTTATTGATCCTATAATCTATCTATGTATGTGGTCATAATATTGTGCACATGTCAATACTAGCTCTAGACATTATATAGGTACTAGGAAGGTAGCTGCCTCCACTAAACCTTAATTATAAAATGTGGTGGCTACACATGTCCTTGTTTCTTCATCATAAGTCCTCTTGATTCATCCATGTTCACATTCCCTAAGTCAGTGTCTCCAATTTCAATATAAAGAGAGAAAATCTTTGATGGAGGGTAGTATCCCTTATATTAGTACTTCATCTCCTATGTATGCTTTAGCATATCTCCTATGTATAAAACCTCATGTTTCAAGATAATCCATA
>VDFB02047230.1:548383379-548414156 GCA_007258455.2 Sequoia sempervirens
TCACCATTTTTGTATCAGGGTTTGGTGGTTCTAGCTCATCTTTCTTTATAGGCATATCTTGTTGAGCATAAGCACAAGGAAGTTTTATTGTATCATCTTCGAACTCATTTGACCTTTCCTCGTTAGGTAGATGATATCCTTCTCTTGCAATTATTTCTAAGGGAAACCCAAAGGTACCCTCATCAATACTCGGTTCAACTTTTGATTCCTTTTGATCATGATCTTCAATAACTTCATCATGTTCCACCTGATCTTCTAATATCAACGCTTCATCTAAAATTATATCTTCTTGTATTTGAAAATGCATCATCTTCACTCTTGCCAATGCATCTTGGAAAACAGGGCACAAAAACTCAAAATGATCTTCACTATGAATTTGGCATCATCCTAGCAATAAAAGTACTAAGCATTTGTATATTTACCAAGGTTAGTCATATTTTTGTACATTTTACCTAAAAATTCTCAAAAAGTATGATGAAAAGACTCAAACTCTTGCTATCCTTTGACAGGACTATTGTTCATTTGTAGCTAAGGAAAATAGCATGACATCATTCATTTTGTATACTCCTAGGTGCAATTCTATGAAAGCTACTTCATTAGGAGAATTGTACTTTGTAATCATGTGCTTTAGTTTAGGTTCTACATCAATTGTTGCCTGGTTTTTTAATCCTCTATGTGGTAACCATAGTTGGGTGAAATTAGTGGACAACCATCCCCTTAAGCATTTAGTCTATTGTCTACTAAGAAACATTCCATACATCTCAAGAATTTCTACCACATGTATATTAATGTAATCCTAGACTCTAGGTTATGATACTAGTTGCATGTGTACATTCTTCAATTCTCCTATGACTTTCACCTTAGTCTTATCCATTTGTACTATAACTCTATTGGCAGGTTTAGGGGTCATCCCTAACTTTTGATATATTGAATAAGGCATTACATTACATGAGGCTCTAGAATCAACCAAACAATTATGAAAATTCTTCCCAAATATTCAAACACTCAACAAGAATGGGGGTACACTAGTTTTACCTTTGAATATTATGGCCATTGCATCCAAAGAATTCAAAGCTTTCCCCTTGTACTTTTGATGATTGTTGGTAGATGCAACTCTAGGATTATCAAGGTATTTCAATAATGCATCTTTATGAATAGGACAACTATATATCATATCATAAATGGAAATATTAGCTTTTATTTTCTTTAGATCTTCTACTTCACTATATTTTTCCTCATTTTGCCTAGGGGCTTTGTAAATCTAGAAATTACTATGTCTAGAATTGCCTCCAAAAGGTCCCTTGGGAGCTATAAGATTATTGTCAACATGGGGAACTAGAGGAGTAGGGATAGACCTGTGCCGTAGAAAAATGGCCTCTTGTCATTATCATGGCATTTTAGGTCTTGTTTCATGGTGTTTGATCTATTTTTATTTGATTTTATGTTGTAACATGGCTTGAACATGCATATTTAGGTACTAAAACTCAAAGAACGACGTCTTGTGAAGGTGTTGTGAAGTGTTGTAAGACATTTCTACATTCTTCTAGACTCTATTCATTACAACTCACCTAAAAATCACCTTTTCATCATTAAACAAGTCCTATTTTGAAGTTTTGTAAAGTCTTGTAACAAGATTTCATGCTTTTCTAGGCATATCTTCACTATTTATCCCTTTTGCATGCTTTATTTGGTCCCTTTATGCCCTCATATGCTTTAATTAAGTGTATTTTTGAATATTATCCTGACAAACAACATTAAATACAACATATTTCTTGACACACATTTTCAAGTCCTAGGTGGGACCCATTCGCCATGGGTGGCAAATGAGTCCCCCTTGGCTCCAAATTCAAAATTTTAAATTTTCCTTTAGGGTTTTTATTCAAAAACACTTGATGTCGGCCTGTGATGAGGTATGAATAGTTAACTAAGGAAAAAGTGTGTATAAATAAGTGATTTTCACCTCATTTTACATCTCCTCATTCATTCAAGAATTCTACAACATCAATTCAAGCAATATTCAAGCACTTTGAAGCATCCATTGGCATTACTTTAGACTTGCATCATCAAGGGTTTGGTAAGTTGATAGCAATTGCATGTTATTATTTTATCTTTCTCTTGCATTTCATTATTTCATTAAGGGTTTGATTACCACAAGTGAGGTTTGACCAAGGCAAACCCCTATTCATTTTAACCCTCAACCATTTTTCCCCTATTGCATGTGTGTTTGCAACCTTTTGTGTGTAGATTTGACAAGATTTAGGTGTTGAAGATTGGCTTACAAGTCAACTAGGTGCTTTAAGTCAACTTAAGTCTATTTCAAGCTTGGAGAAGGTTTTCTATTTGTTTCCTACATAATTGACTTCGGCAACCTAACAATCAGTGATTTACATATCTGGTGTTGTAGAGTTGTCTCCTAATTTTTCCAAAATTTGGGAGAGGACTGATTCACCACCAGTGGCGAATGAGTCCCACCTTAAAACTGAAAATTTGAATCTTGTCAGATTCCAAATCCCGACAATCAAAAACTAGCTTCTGACACTTTTTCAGTAGGAGGAGGACTGATTAGCCACCCTGGGCAAATGAGTCCCACTGTGAAAATTCAATAATCTTAGTTAGCATCTTCAACATTCCAAATCCATCAAACATTGCCCAGGTACACTCAGATTCATCTTATTTCTTTATGTTCTGCATATTTTCTTCATTTACTTCATTGTTTGCATATCACAATGTGTTTTCAAACATAGCTTTAATTTCACTTTTGCATTCATTTTCACTCATTTAGATCCTTAAATTTCATTTAGTTTACTTCATTTAGCTTAGACAACATTGCACATAACATAATTTGAATGAACTAGTTTGCATTTTTGGGCCCTATCTCTCTGCTTTTAGGTGAAAAACCCTAGAAGTGCAAGAGAAGTCCTAGGAACCCAAAAATCAATAGTTCAAGACCTAGGTGGAATTCCAGTTCTCTTTTTCTTCTTGATTTGTAATTATTCCTTGTTGGAAAGAAAATATACAGTATTTTTTGGTTCATTCTCATTCTCAAAAGGAAAAGAAAACTCTTCTTCTTCTAGGTATTGAATCAAAATTCCTTCACCGAGTAATGCATAAGATTATACCATCATTGCATTCATATTCTTAGGAGAGGATTGAGTGTTCCCCTGCATGATCTTGGATACTCTTTTCATCACAAGGAAATTCACTTCACTATGGTTGAAGGTCTCATGAAATCTACAAAATTTCCATTTTCTAGGGGGTTCATAACTCTTCCATTTTTTTCCTAGTGTTCCAAGGTCTATTTGTTCATTGTAAATTGAAACTTATACCTTGGAAGCCTTGATTTCTTTGATTATTGTTTTGATTCTAGTTGTATTTTTTATTATAATTATGATTTTGGTTGTTTCCTACATGAGGAGTAACCCTCAACTAAGTGAGTTCATTTGTGATGTGATAAAATTTTCTTCAGAGCTTCAATTTTATAAGCTAATTGAGCATTTTTTCTTGATTCTAGAATTGTTCTTTGATTTTTCTATCTAAAAAAAACACCTCTTGAATGTCTTTTCCCATTACTGATGTTTACCTCATGCCCCTTTCCTGTATATGTGATCATATAAGGCTATATTTTTTATGGTTTCCTACTTGATAAGGCAATAAAGTATAGGAAATCATGGTAATCAAGATAGGATTCAATAAAGATGTAAAATTAATTAGTCTGTTGTTGATTACAAGAATCTAATTTGGCATGCAAGGTAGACCTAATGATGGTAAATATCTTGAAGCGTTCCTGACCTGTGGGTCTATTTGTTGTGAGAAACTAATGGACTTAATGTAAATCTTATCTAAGGTGTCTCTACTTTTCTCAGGTAATCTTCTCAGGAACAGACTTGTAAGAGGATCTATTGATCTAAAATATGTCTGGATAGCATCAACCTTAGATATGACATAAGGATCATCTAATACTTCATAAGCCCTATGGAACCTAGTATTGTAGATAATGATGGTTTCATTGGGTTCATTTATGTAAGACACAAATTGATGATACAATATATCAAGATCTATATATATCTTAAATTGAATCATGATTTTTTTCTCTAGGTCTTCCCATGTAATTATACCTCTTCTTGGTAGATTCAATACCAACTATAGAAAACTTCTCCCAAAGCGTATGGAAAGAGTCTACATGTTACATCCTCAAGACAGATCTGGGCTCGGTTGCAGATTTCCTTCAAGGTTTTTGTTAGAGACTTGAATGTTGGAAACATGAGCATGATGATGTATGTAAGGTGTGGAGAGATTGATAAGAATGATAGTGTATTGTGTTTTCATTGATGGCAACCCATTATAGAGATATAGTAGTGTTGGTATAGAGAAGACCAAGTGTTTTGGAGATTTTCCTAAGTCTTGTTGTATAGTTCAGTGTTCAATGAGCTTGTTTTGTGGTCTACGTTGCTCCACTATGTAGATTCTTGTCATGTGGTTTTGAGGAAATTTTGATGCGTGTTGAAGGAGTTTATATCCAAGGTTTCAAGCCTTGATGTCTTTTGCAGTTGAAGATAATGTTAACAGAGTATCAAGTCTAGTAATGGTAGAGTTGTAGTTACAAAGTGTATGTTGCAATGCTCTACATTCCACCGTGGATGAATATTTTTCTATGTAGTTTTGAGGAAGTGTTTGTGGATGGTATATGTGTGTGTTCTCCAAGTTGCAAGTGTCTTGGTGGTTTGCATGTCAAGTTGTGAATGAAAATTTGGTTCATTTTGTTATTGCTTCACCAAAGGTGTTGACCTAAAGGCTTTGGGATAATGTGAAGTTTAATCATGTATGGATCAGAATCATGGGAGTGATTTTGGGTCATGTATGGATCGGAATCATGGGAGTGTTGACCTATTTTAGTGGTGTACACATTTTGGTTCTTTACGCAAGGCGTGTGTGTTGGTATTTTTGGCTGACGGGTTATGGGATGCATGGTTTATCTAATTAGGTTGACCTAATTGATGTTTTGGTTGGTTTTGGTATATATACAAGGTTAATTCCCTGTGTGGAGATGAATGTGTGTGAGGTGATTAAGTGTGTGTGTGAATCATAGTTGTGGTGAAGTATGAAGTGTGTTAAGTCAATTTTTAGAGCTTAATTGGAGTTGTATCTTCAGCATATGTCAGATGTATTGTTAGTAGTTCATCTTTGGTAGTGAGCCACCCTTTCTTCTATCTCTTTCTATTTTGGGTAGTGATCCCCTTGGCAGTGACCCATTCTCTCTTTTTTGGATAGTGAGTCCACCTTTTTGTATCAAACATTATAACTAGTTTTAATATATTGTGAGCTAACCCTCACCCTTTCAAGGGTTTTCCACATAAATCTGGTGTTCTTGTGTTCCTTGATGTGATGCATGTTTTATTTGTTCCTTTCATTTACTGCAAGTTTAATGTGATGCATTGAATGGATGTTTAAGTTGATAGATTGAATGAGTTTTAGCAAATATTGATTCACCCCCCTTCAGTATTTCAAGTATTCAACAATTTAATATGGTCTTTTATAGATTAGGATTCTCCATACACAAATTTAGGACAAATGTTTTTAGGATTTTTAAGTAGTTCATGCAAAGGCCCCCCATGTTAAAGGCGAACTTTAATTTATTGTAAAAATTCCATCATTAATGGTGGGGGTACAACAATAGTTATGTTTTATGGTGAAGTTGGACTTATAGGTAAGGATTGTAGATCTGGGTTTAAAGGCATTTCTACAAAGTTTGAAGTTTCACCTTTGATATTACCTTTATTACTCCTTGTATTCTTGTCTTGGAATAATTTTGTTTGATCTCCTTTATTGGGAGAAGGTCTAATAACTCTATGATATCTATCTAGGGAAAAGGAGATTATTTTTTCCAAGTTGCCTATTAAAATGGCCCTCCTTCTAGCACTATTTTTGTTGACCGTGGTGTTAGCACTTACCACTTGCTAAGCAATAATAAGTTATATTTCTCCTCTTGAAAAGTAGAAATCTACTCCAAAATTCCTTTTAAGTTAGCTCTTGACCATTTGGAACAACAAAGTGGTCATTGTTAACGTGTTTCAACAAGGGGCCTAGATTGTTAGGTTTTTTGGAAATAGTACTATTGACATGTAATTAAAAATAATTGATCTAATATTCAAAAAATGAATTACACGTCCAAATTTATATCAATTATTATGCTCTTTCTCAATTATTTTGAATTGATTTAAAAGAAAAGTAAAAATAATGAGAGTAACAAGTGAGAATTAAATAAATTCTAAATAAAATGGACAATGACAAGACTTATTCCATCAATCGATTCTGAACATTCAAACAAATCTCACAAACCAATGTTAAATAAAATAGTCATTCACACAGTTGTTGTTAACATGGATGCAATCTTCCAAGGAAATAAAATTAATCATAATTTTTTTAGATTTTATCAAATTAGAATGACATCAAACATGTGCAAATTTGAGACAAAATCTTACTCAATTCTAGAATAACATATGAGATTGCATTAATGTGTTCAATTCAGAAAAATAGAACAATCATACCATCACCAATACACCATATTGAGATACATGCAAAATATGCATAATCCTTTGTTCATCAAAATATGATCTTCACAAAGTCAGTAAGAAACCAACGCTAAGAATGTATGTGTTTATTTTGCAAAAATACATCAAAATCATATCCTTTAGAATGAGCCAGAATCAAAAACATATAGGACATAAGGCTACATAAATTGTGGATTTGAAACAAGAGCTAATTGAATCTAACTTCATTACCCCAAATCTATCTAAACTAAAAGGTAACTAAAATGCCTCAGTTTCAGTTCTAAGACCAACTAAACTTAAACTAGAGAAACTAAAAGCATAACTGAAAGTAAACTAAAATCAAACACCAAATCTAGAATTACAACTTATGCATTGATTTATTATAAAATTATTTGAAAATAAAAGTAAAATTAAAATCTCCACCTCTAGTTACCTGGGAAATTTATTTGTAAAGGAAAAAATCACTTCATTCATTCTTTTCCATGGGCGGGCCTTAGTAATATTGTAGTTTTATTCTTTTATTGAAAGTCGAGCTCTCCATTTGTTCTTGTATCTAGACAAAGGTAGTTAACTCCTCTTGGAAAGAGTGGAGTCATGCTTTCTTTTCCACCATCTTTTAAATTGTTGCTTGAGTCACCTATCCCTACATATAAGCTTCTTCAATTGTTCTACAATTTTACTTGGAGTTGTCACCAAAGCAGATGTTTCCCAAAATGTATAGTCCAAGCTTCCCACAAAATGTTCAATCTTGTTCATATCTCTTTCAGCTAGACCCGTGTTTTTATTTAGCTTCGATTTTCACTTATTCAATATCTTGACTCTCAATTATGCAACCTTCAACCATTCAGGAGGTTTATCCTAATCTATCTCTTCAATTACTACACATTTGATCAAATATGTAGGTGTTGCTTTTATTTTGTGCAAAATTGAGGTGTAGTACTCCCAAACCAATAATTTTTGTATATTCCCAACTCAATTTGTTGGGTTAGACTATCCTCATCACTAATGTAGTGATAGAAATTTATTTTTTTCTTTACCACTCTATTGGATAAGGCTAAAAAGTTAAATTTCCATTGCTCTACAACAAGAATCCATCCCTCAAGGTTAGAATTCCTATCCTCTCCTTTAAATGCTACTTACAATGTTGATTCAGGAGCAATTGCATCCAATGACCCGATCAAATTAGTAATACAAGTCATTAATTGGGAAACCTAAGATTTAAGCTCCTCCTTCATGTTTTCATCCTTTTGCATCCTTTTAAGGATAGCATAGAAAAACATCTAGAGAGATTTTTTCTCTCCTTGTGTTTGTACACCCAAATCAACCTATTGGGTTTGATAATCCTCAGGCCTCATCTCTGGTTCAAACTTATCCACTAGAGATATGGCTATTTGAGTTGTTCTATTTCCTTTCTAGTCCATGGTGACTGTGGATATTCTCCTTGCCTTTTTCTTCTTCTTGGTGATAGACTAGAAGGCTTCTACTCTTCTCTTCACCTCCTTCTAGATGTATCCTCTGCTTTCTTTGTATAGTACAATTTAACCAAATGGGCACATTGGAGGACACATTTCTCTGTGGAGAGGGAATCAATTTTGTGTCATGGGAGCCTTTTGATTCAGCTTGTTCAGTCTCCCTTTTCTCTATTGCTTCCCTTATCTCTTCTTGCTCTCCCTAGACCTATTCTTTTGGTACTTCTTTTATTAAGTCCATTTCCTATTCCTAAAGTTCTTTTGCTACTATCTCTACAACATGAAATGTTTTTGGTGCTTCCACCTCTAATATTGTCTCTTTTTCCACAATTTTTTTATTTTGAACCTCCTCTTCTTTAATTGGTGGCTCATTTTCTTGAGGAGGAGGAAGAGGAGGGTCTTATGCAGGATAATTTGGAGGTGGAGGTGGAATGGGTGAAGTTGAATCATGAGGTAGAGAGGGTGGAACAAAAGGATGAGGTGAAGGAGGAGATGATGGAGGAAGAATATGTGGAGACATCAGAGAAGGAGAGGGTGAAGGAAAAGGGGATTCATGCGGAGTTGAGGAATGTCTTTGAGGAACCTCTCTTTGAGCAACCCTTTCTTGAATGGATTCTTTGGTTCTCTTCCTTCTCACCAATGTGGCTTCTTCTTCAACATCCTCCTCACTCGAACCAATTTCAATCCTTTCCTTATCCTTTATTTTATTTACTGCATCCTTGAAAGATGAATCCTTTTGGGTTTGGTTGTTGCAATAGAGGATCCTTCACCTACTTGAACCTTTTTGTAGTAGGTTGTGTTTTTGGTAGCTCCATAATGGGGAAAGGATAATTAAGCCATCTAAAGGGCAAGTCTTGACTCTTGCAACCCTAGCATCAATGTTATCATCTTCTTGAATTGAAAATTCTTCATTAAATATTAGTTGATTGTAGACACCTTGACCACTATATATGGGATCCAAGACCTTCCCATATTCCTTAAGGTCCTTGGGAACTCGGGCATCTATGCAAGATTCTATCAAATTTACTATCAATCAATAGTAATTATTTTTTCTTAACTTTAATTTTTTTCTTCACAACTAGCCCAATGGTTTTCTATTGTAGGCTCATGTATGAAGAATGAGCCTATAACCTTGCTTTTTTTACCAATTCGGTCAAATCAAACCCTTGGATCATTGTAAATATCTAGGGAGTATTTGGAAAACTCTATTTCTACATTCTTTTTATTGTGCATGTTGTCACATGAATATACTTCAACCTTCACTGGGAAAACATATCCAAAATTATGTGTTTTGACTATCAACTTGTGAATCTCAATTACCTATTTGCAAATCTCCAATAGTATCATTTTGTCAGATCGATACCTTGGAAAATTATATGAAGATTTATGGAATGTAGGTAAAGGTTTTGAACTAAATGTACTAGTCCCCCAACATTTAAGCTCTTTCATGGATTCAATGGATATTATTCTAGAGAAATCTCCCTCCAAACCTCTAATCACTGCGTGGACAAAGTTGTCATTGACAACATAAAAATGTGTGTAACTATCCTCCAATTTCAATTAAGGGTATTGCTCATAAATAGTGACCTCCCAAACTAGAAGGACCTACTCCAATCAACCCTAGGAAAGTGGTTTGATCATCCAATAGATACACCAAGTATGATGTCATGTAAAACTTGGTGGTTTGGAGGATATTATTTAACTATTTATGTATGGTATCACTGATTAGGGTAGCCTAATCAATCTTCATGCACTTGAAATTAGAAATGGTCAAGATAAACTTAATCATCCATGGGTAGAAATCCCTAGCATGGGGGTACCCAAACACTTTTCTCATCAATGTAATCAAGTCCTTGGTATCCTCCTGAAACTCCCTTCTATGTTGCAATTTGGCCATATTGAGGTCTATCTTCCTAGGATTCAATAGTAGTTGGTTGTTGATGAGGTTAAGACTACTTGCATCATGGTTCTAAACATAATCAATTGCTTTCTTCATGTCTATAGCCTCATATTGGGGAGAGGCGGGGGTCCTGAGTTCCCTTTCAATCATATCATCACTTAGGTCCAAAACCACTTCTCTTGTTGATCCTATAATCTATCTATGTATGTGGTCATAATATTGTGCACATGTCAATACTAGCTCTAGACATTATATAGGTACTGGGAAGGTAACTGCCTCCACTAAACCTTAATTAGAAAATGTGGTGGCTACACATGTCCTTGTTTCTTCATCATAAGTCCTCTTGATTCATCCATGTCCACATTCCCTAGGTCAGTGTCTCCAATTTCAATATAAAGAGAGAACATCTTTGATGGAGGGTAGTATCCCTTGTATTAGTACTTCATCTCCTCTATATCCTTTAGCATATCTCCTGTGTATAAAACCCCATGTTTCAAGATAATCCATAATAAATACTTAAAGGAAGATAAATACATCTTTTAATCTAGCCCTAAAGACTAATAAATAACTTATATTATAAATTTGAATCTTATTAAAAGAGTACTCTTAGCAAAAAGAATACCTTCACGGATTGGGCTTCGACTCTAAGATCTAAAACTTATCAAAGAACCAAAATATCTTAATAAAGATTGACCACTAATAGAAACACCTTAAAGCTTAATCTTGTTTGTGGTCTATTGAGAGTTAGGGATCAGGTATTTGATCTACCTTATGTTTATAATATGGCTAGGATTTAAAGAGTATCTCCAACTATTGATACTCGATGATAGGTTTAAAGCTTTCAAGAGTTATGACTCAAGAATGTAACCTTTTTCTTACTCATAAGATATTTATAATTTTAAAACATAGATCCAATAAATGACATCCAAAAGGGTTTTTAGGGTTTAGGGATTGGATGTTTTTCTTAACATGTCTATGAGTTCAACACTTGGTATGACTTGTGCCCAATATTTGACATCCAAAAAACAAACTTATTTTGACTTAAGGCTCCCATTTTGAGGATCAACAATCAGATGATTCACTTATGTCCTATCACAAAGGAATTTTGAAGGAAACTTTTGATTATCAACACCTTATTTATTCTAACTCATTTCACTTAAATCCTTTTTCCTCTTAATGTATTGGGGATAGAGGATTGGATGATTAACTTAACCTATATCTTAATTATCAAAAAATCAATAAAGGATTTTCCCAATGCCTAACATATGATGATTTGATAGTTAGTTTCCACTAAGTCCAAAGTGATTGGACTTCAAGGGTTACCACATATACAAGTATCATGTAAAGCACAAATTGAATTATGGAAACCCGATGTTCAAAGGGGTGATTCCAAAATTTACTAAGGCACAAAAAAATGGAATCAAGCATTGGAGGTCGGTGTGTTTGGAATAACGTATATTGTATTGGAAGATAAAGGATAGACCAAACTATCAACACCTGATACCCAAAGGATCAAACCTCCAAAAAAAATCCAAGGCATGAAGATAACGTAGCAAGGGAAAAGTTTGATTCCTAATATGATGACATCATAAACATCATCGATTGATGTTCCAGGAAAAAACATGATTTGATGAAACCAAAAAAGGGAGAAATGAGAGAAAAATGAAAAACAAACAAAAGAGGGAAAAAATGAAGGAATAAAACAAAAAAAAGGGAAAAAGGTAAGAAGGATACCACCAAATCAAACAAACACCAAACACACCACAACTCCCACATGAAAATTAAAAGAATGAAATTATTTCAAAGAATACTTGAAGAAATCATGATTCCTCCATGGTTAGGGCATAGGGACAAAGGAACGAATGTGGGAAAGAATGAAATAGCATGGAGACAATGGAAAAGTAGCCACTCAAACACTGAACCGGCATAGGAGAAAATGACATTGGTGAATAAAGACTGTGCATGAGGATTTTGCACAAGTTCACAGGGAGTTGTAGAGCTTACAATACTTTGAATGCATAAAGTAAAATGAAAAAATGATCTTTCATTAATCTATAAACCACTCGACAACCCTAACTATCCCCCATTCATTACCTACTAAATACTTTGTATGTGAATTAATTGTGTATGATGGATGTGACTAGCTTGATAGCTGAGGCGAAAATACATCACAAATATTGAGCTTTTTGGATTGGATGTTTGCTTTAACGAACACCTTGACATGTGAAAGTCTAACTCAATGAAAAAAAACACAGAGAACCAAACATGCATCAGGGTTTTGGCCCTATCCATGAGGCATGCCAACCTTGAGTAATGAAAAACTTTGACACCCGACAAAACACTTAGAAGAAAGGGGAAAAGGAAAGTAAGATGGAAAGAAAGGAAAAGGGAAAGAGAAGGGGAAAAAAAAGAGAGAAAAAGATAGAAGAGAACAAAATGAAACAAAAGACAACAAGGCAAGAAAATAAATGGGGTTCCTTGTTCTATCCAAAACAAAATGGGGAGTGGGTGCAAGGAACAAAACACTCAAGGACTCAAACCTCCAAGATCACCTAAAAAAACCAAAAACAACCTTCTATAAGAGGGAAAAGAAAGAACATGAAATTGAAATAATGGATGCAAGATATGGCCAATATGCAATACTCAAGATAGCAGTGGCATGTTGGACTGACTCAACTAAACTAAAATGTTAATGATGTACAAATGATTCCTTTCTTATAAAGTTAATTTATGAGATGGGATTAGACAAGATCTTGACATGTATCTTAATCATGCACAATGAGACAACTACCTCAACAAATATTAAATGACTTAGGACACAAGAATTACATTCCAAAATATAAGATAAGATCTAGTGACAACTAGCACTATCTAGAAAGATTCCCTCTTAGGACCTAAGTTGACTTAACATGTAAATAGGACCTAAATAGGTAAAAAATCTATTTACACCAACACCCTCTTAAGTACAACTTAGGGAGTATTATTATGCAAAGATACAAAGATGGGTCCTAGGTATGAGGCCATGTTAGGTACCCAAATATAAATACAATGCAATCTATCACAAATGGAAAAAAGGAGAAAACTCAGTGGGACATAACTCCTCCCCAAAAGAGAGATGAAATATAAAATAATCTCAATTATACATGAGAGAGACAAAATCATATGAGGTAAAATATCCCCCCATAAGAGAGAAGAAAAGAGACCATGTAGCCCACCCAATGGTGAGTCTCTTGCAATGGTAGAAGGTAGACATTGAATGTTGAAGATGATCCAAACTCACCAAACAACATTTCTCCCCTTAGGAAGAACAAAACCTAGGAAGATATGCAAAATTTCTTCCCATTCCTAAAAGGAAGAGATGGGAAGAAAAATAATATGTAATGTCTCTAAACTATGCTTAAATGTCTCTATTTTGATGTCAAAATCTGACACACTCCAAATAGGAATTCTAGGCCACACAATTGAAGATGTCAATCTAGAATATCCTAGAGATGCTTGTAGAACACACTCTAAAGACAAATATGTCTTCTTTGAAGATGAAGAAGCCACCACCAAATGTTGTCCAAAATTATCCACACTCATGTCAAGCTATAAAGAGTGGTCATGTAGAGAATGAACAAGAGGTTTAGAGTAATCCCTCACAAAAACTAAAGAAGAATAATATCCATCAAAGAGAAGATGTATGCACTCAATGGTGTCTCTCAAATTTAAAATTTTGGATTAAACAAACAAACTAGAAATTTTTGTCAAGTATGCATCCCAAGTAGATGTAGCTGGAAGATGATGTAGATCCTATTGTTGAATCACAAGAGGCCAAAACTATGCCAACACGAGCATCATCAAATGTAATAGAAGATGAAGGAGATGATATTTTAATTTATGTCATAGGAGTACATTTTTCATTCCCAAATGATGTGTCCACACAAGATTCTTTAGTGTGAACATTAGTTGATGTTGGAGTACATGAAGACTTTAAAGGAGAAGTAGAAGATATGGTGGCCCTTTCATGTTCAATACTTTTCCAATAATTGAGCACTGCTAATGTATCTTCATCATATGGAATATTATCACAGTCATCTAGGGGAGTTTTCATATCCAAAATAGGATCATCTGAGAGTTGATCATTATTTGGATCTCCATACATGAACCAAATTTTTATCCAATAATATATAGGAGACTTAAAATGTGAGAGGATCTCCCTTGTGTTGGTATCAAAATTAAGACATATAGTTCCAAGAATATAACTAGTCTTAAGATTGTTACCTATTTTTCACTACAAGATCAAGCAGGTAGAGTTGAATTGCATTAACATTGAAAGGTACATAGATTTTCAAACTTTGCTGCTAAAAGTATTCATCATCATGAAAATATGATTACATTTGGTTTTCATTTTTTACTATGCAAGTATTCATAACAGAAATTTAGACATTTGCATAACAAATGCTATTTTATTCACATTGAAAAAATTGAGGTCCCACACATGCCGTGGGAGTAGCTTAATTTGATTCACGCAATCAAATGATAGATCCAAGAAAGAAGATGTACACTATACAACTAAAGAAAATATAAACATAAGGAAAGGAGTGATTCGTCATTGTCTGGAATGATGAATCATCATTTCGGTTATGTGGTGTCTTCTCATATTCAGCTCCAGTCGGCACAACTCCCACTCCAGTTCTAGAGGCACCTGCAAAATTGTTAAAATGTGTTGTTAGAGCAATGGAAAATCACTATTTTCCTCATGTCTACATTGCCAATAGAAATATAGCACCCATTCAATCAGGCATCCATCAAGTGATTTCACTGTTCAAAAGGCATAAAGTTCAATAGAAGTTTTCAGCTTCATTTATTTTACTAACATGTTTGTTTAAGTGTGCAGGAATAGGTACAATCTAATCTTTTCAACCAAAATATAATGTTATGAGTGGTGTTAAATGTGGCTCCCACAAGGGTTGAGCCCAGCTCATAAATAGTGATAGGAGGAACAACAGTATGGAATAAAATTAATCATCATTCTTCATGAATGAATAATTGATCAAGCAGCCTTTAATTCATTATGATGGAAATAGAATTAAGCAAATAATCTGTTTACTCATCATTCAAAAGGAACAATTAAAAGATATGTTGAAGAAACATCAACTTCATTTGTTCTCTTTGTTTCAGCTCTACCTGGCATTCATTTTGCAATTTAAAAAGAGTATTGAGCCCCTTTAACACTGAAGGGAAAACAAAGCATTCAATTTTAAAACTATTTTTAGAATTTCAAAGCATATACATAGTCTACAAGAGACTCAAGAGGAACAATGACATCAAATAAGATAGTCTACATGACTGTAAGTAAGGAATTATCACATTATGGAATCAAGAAAGCATCAAAATATATGACTGAAGAACATAATTCAACCGAGTGTTATCATAAGGTATAAAACTACAGGTGTACATTCTAAAGCTACAGGTGGACATTGAAAACAATGATACAATCAAACCGTTCATCTAACAAGATGCACCATGTAGACAAAAGGAAAGGACAACATTTACATAAGAAACCATACAACCATATTTGAAAGGTTTATTTTCATAAAGCACTGCCATGATAGCAATGATATTGCAGTCAATGCAAAATATAAAATGATGTTTGATTGGTAAAATTGAGATGCAAGATCATTAAATAAACAATGATGTTTTAGAGCAGCACTATAGGTTTATTATGATCAATGATTCAACATGATTCAGGCAGTCACACCATATGTCTTCAATAACTCAGAGGAATAGCATGGTTGAAGCATTTATACATTAATAATTTCCTTCCATTGTTTAAGCAAACATCCTTGAATGCAATAGATTTTAGATCTTTTGAGTTCACTGTTAAAGGTAAGGTGCAACATATTTTAGAACCTTACATAGAGATCCAATTCAAGCCTTGTTAATGAGTATACAGCCTGTAATGAAAGAGAACCCATGACATTTTTTTTTTGGTCTCAAAAGAAAAGGAGACTGCGAGTTTGTATTTCAACACACAGAATTAGGAGGCTGAGCCTTTATCTTCACACACAAGGAGAAAGAAAATTAAAATGTCTCCATGGCAGTCTAGGGTTTCAGACCCCTTATTATTGTCATGTACAAAATAAGAGAAAATCACAGAGGAAAGACCAAACTCTCTGAGAGTGAGCTTCGGCCTGCAAAGATAGGAAAAATAGGTATAAAGCCTCACAAGATTCCGCGTGTTTTATCAATGAATGTGATGAATATAGGATATTTTAATTTTTGTCTCTTGAACTCAGTAAAAAGAGAAGGATTATTTATAGAAGAGACAAGGTGATAGAGTGGCTCAGTTCCATGTTGACAAGGTAAAGTTTTAGATTTCTCCCATATAAAGTTCTAGCAAGCTCAAGTAGGCCCATGGCAGTCATTGGTGAGGCAATAAGTCAAAGGAAAAGCCATGGCAGCTACCATAACACAAAAAACAAGTGATAATCATCACTATTAAGGTCAAATGGAACAAATTTTGCAAAGATTTGAGCCGTCAATAACGGAGATAGCCATACCTTAGAGTCTCTATCGATTCTTCATAGTTGGAGACTGTCAAACTCGTGAAAGACTTCAAAGAAAAACTTCATATTTCGGCCATTCATGATATAGCAGCACAAATGCACATAAAAGGAAAAAATACATCAGAATAAATGTATGGCCATGGTTAGAGGGCCTGCAAACACTTCAGATATGAAGAAAATCTCACCATACAAGTTTCCAGAAAATACGCCATCAGAAGCAGCAAAGAAAGATGAAGGTCAAGCTTGAAATTCATAGAGAAATTCATGGCTCGAGCTGAAACCCTATCTCCTCCAGTGGCAGCGCTCCCAAAATTCATAAGTAAAATGATAATGAATGTTTAGGGTTCGGTGGTTTTTGCCTGCCCTAAGTTGACTAGGCATAAATTTTTACTAATGATTTTAATAATCATTATGTTTTATCTCCCATGGTCTTTGACTTAAAAACAAAAACCTAATAATTATTAAGGAGTCCATGCGTATTATTGGAGTAGACTAAAAATGACAGTCATTTTTTCCTTCCATAAGTGGTGATCACTTGGTCTCATGCATTTTACATGAATTTACTTGGAGCTTTTAATATGTAATTAAATATTAATGTATTATTACATTAATATTTAAAATGAAAATAAGGAGGCCATTTCCACATTAAATATTAAAATAATCATGCATTTGGCTATTTTCAATATTTAATTACTTATCTTCCTTAAGTAAAATCATGCAAATGATAAAGGTGTAACTAGAAAAATCAGGGAGTATCAATTGAAGATCGTCATGCACAAAACAAAGATGGAGTTCCAGTTATCATGGGAAGATTGATATAAACATGGAGGCTTTTGCATGTTTTGGCCCGCATTCTCAAAGATTTTTAGTGCAATTTGAGTGCTCTATAGTTCAGTTATGAGTTGACCTTGAGTTTGGATCATCATACACTCATTTTTGTGTGGGTTTGAGCCTTCTTTTCAGGGATTTTTGCTTCTACTCGAATTTCACTTTGGAGTTATCAATTTGGCACTCAAGGTTGAATTTCAGTTTCATATTCATGCCTTTGAGAGGCTTATTGTATAAAGTGAAATGACTTAGTCATTTTTTCACCAGTTCTTATTTTCATCTCTTCTGGAATACCTTTTGCAGAGAGACTAAGATTTGTAACTCAGTTTTGTTTACAGTTTAATATAGCAGTGAGTTTTGGTTTTCATTAGTTTTGTCATTTGTAGAGTTTCCTTCTTTTCATTATCGCTATTCAGTATTAGCCTTCTCAGATTCAGGAGTTTTGTATTTATTGAATGTTTAAGATGTGAGTTTAATGTGTTTGATTTCAAAGCCTTTAAATTCCTATCACATTCATGAATGCATGTACACGAAAAAATCAGTTTTAGTTACGAGTCATAAGTTGTGCTATTAATTTATCCTCTCCTTTAGGTTGTGAAAATATCATTTTCCTTCATAAAGGATGGATTATCAGGCCTTCTGATGAAACACTTATGTAATTAGATTTCCCAATTTGAGTTGTGAAAATAGATTCTGTAATAATCAATTGTGAATCAATCTCTCATAAATATCAATTAGGTGCATCACCGAAGTTTTAGTTTTAGTTCATTCATTCAGTTCAGTCCTTCTTACCCTTTTCTCAAAGAAAATCATTCAAGTACGTGATTGATCATCATATAGGAACCAGCCTAGAATCTGGAGGTCTATCTTCGCCATAAGAATACCCACAGCCTGAAGATAGCTCCCATGTTTCAATAGATTGCTGAATTTAGTTATTCAAGCATTCGGGTGCAATATGATTGACAACAAAGATACCATTCTCTATTCTCCCGATCATTTGGTGGCTTAGGAACCACTTCATAGAAGTAGGGTAAGAGGTTAAGCCATTTGAAATTATTCATCATACCATCTTGCAAATCCTTATATTTCCCTCTATTCAATTCAATTATTGATGGATGCATTTTGATATCCATGATAAAATTCTTAACTTTAGTCACACAATAGACCAATCAAGAGAATCAAACAAAAAAATCACAAGATTACCTCATAATTATTCAATCATGAGACACCTCCTCAAAAATATGATTTGGCACTTTATATGTAGTGCGATTACAATACCAAAATTGTGTTTCAGATATTACATTGCCAAGGTGGATCAAAGATGGAAAATTACAACAATATATCATAATAAGATCCTCAAACTAAAAGTAACCTTTCCCAATATGATCTAGATTGAAAATGAATCCTTCCCAAGAGGAAAAGACTTCTCTAGGTTACAATATGTCCAAGTATTCAATCATTTCACAAATATGAATAAAATATACTTGGGGATGAATTTGGAAAAGGTGCATGTATAGAAATATAAAGCTCCTTAATACCTTTCCAATGCAACAAAAATCATGAAAATGGATAATCTAGTTAAAAAAATATTAGATTAATTGTCCAAAAAGAAAAATTTGACTTCAACCAACAATAAAATTCACTTGAGGAAAAATATGAAAAAATGGCTTACACCAAGGTGAATTCCTTGGAACCAACTTTCTATAGATATCTCATTTGTAAAATTTTGACACCCTAGTGGAAAGTTATGACATTTTGAAAAAATGCCTTATTAAGGCTTAGGGGAAAAAATTTAGCCTCCTAGGGCTACAACAAGTCCTCAATAGGATTGTCAACTAAGCAATTGGTTTTAAAAAAAATGAACGTGTTGCCCTTGGTGACGGGAAAATCCATGTTGCTTTCGCCTTATCATGCTTTATCCCCTCCCATTAGTGATAGGAGACTGTGGTTTGGGGAAAGCCACAACCAAGTGGCTAAAAAAATCACCTAGGAATTTAAAAAAATATTTTAATATTAAAATTTTGAGTTTATACCTTGCAACAAGTAAAGTGACACATGTAATACATTGATGTACCTTGTAGATGCCAAACCAACAAACCTCTATACCCTCAGAAGGAATATTCCTTGCAGAGATTCCCTACCAACGTACCCTCACTTGTAGATTTTGACAATGCTTATGAAGACTTATATGGATTTGTATGGATCATATGGATGTGCACCTTACAGATTCCATACAATAGTATGGATGAAAATTTGTAGATTTTGACCAAACCCTAAAAATGGCCCAAAAATATTTTCACTCGAATATCAAGTATTTTATGTGAAAATAGGGGTTTTTGGGCCTTCTAGACTCAACTGTGAAGTCCATTTTACCCCAATGTACACCCCAAAAAATCTCAATCTCAAATCACCCTTAGATCTAAGAAGGGGTTTTGCAATTCCAAAGCTTTGATACCATATTAGAGTCACTTAAGGACTAAGCCTCCAATATCACCTACAAAAACCAAAAATAACCTTCTATGAGAGGGTAAAGTAAGAACATGTAGTCGCAATAATAGATGCAATATATGGCCAATATGCAATATTGAAGATTGCAGTGATATATTCAACTAACTCAACTAAACTGAATTGTCTAACACACTTGCATTATAATACAATCATGGTATAACACACACACACACACACACACACACACACACACACACACACACACACACACACACACACACACACGTTTCTAATAATAAAAAAACCTCTCTTTCTCTTCCCATCTCTCTACCTCCTTATATACATCTCTCTCCCTCTTCCTTTATACCTCTCTATATATTCCTATCTGTCTCCCTCTTTGTATCCCTCTCCCTATCAATTTATATAGCCATTATTCTATTTTACAAGGCTAGGTTAGGGTTATATACATGAAATAAAAATTTAAGTATAAGTGGAATTTACTTCCATATACTTTAAGTTATATTTCATGTATATAGTTTCAATATGTTTGAGAATGATTTTGGATCCCTAGGATTTATAATGTGAATTCTAAGTTAGATTCAAACCTAGTAAAATTTTAGTAATTAGTAGGATCTTACCATCTTGTAGTTTTCTAAGCGTAGTTGTACCTATTAAAAATAATCATCAAGTCTCTCCTTAGAAATAGGACATATTCTTATGAAAGATCAAAAAATGGGAGGAGAAAGGCACCCCACACCCATCTTCAAGAACTAAGATTCAAACATAGTTGAAACAAAACCCTCTAAATTAGTAAGATAATTAGGCTTAATTACCAAAATTGCCTTCCTACCTCTCTCTATATTTGTCTCTTCCTTTACCTATCTATATTTCTCTCCCTCTACCTCTATCTTACACTCTTTGTATCTATCTCTAGATACCTTTTCCTCTCTCTCCTTCTCCCTCTTCCTAGACCTCTATATCTATATCAATATTTTCTTGTCTATAACTCCATATTTTCCTTCTATCTTTTTTTTTTTTTTTTTAGACTGCAAGAATCGGGTAGCACGACCCCATATAAACTGCAGTGTGCCTGGTAAACTTTTCAATGTGACTGGCGACACTGGTGCGACACGCCCTCCGGTACCACAGGGGTGGGGGAGAATAGACCTCGTGACCAACCTCCTGCAACAGGAAAGATTTAGCCAACCAAGCTAGGGCCCCAACCCCCATTTTCCTTCTATCTTACCCTCTCTTTATCTTTATCTTTTTACATCTCCATATATCTCTACCCTTATCGCTCTCTACTTATCTCTCTCCCTTTCTCTTCCCCCCTCTATCTTTCCCAAGTTATATATATATATATATATCCTTATCTTTTCCTACCTCTCCCTTTCTCCCACTAACTATCTCTTTCTACATATCTCTACTTATCCTCTCTCGTCTCTCTATTTATCTCCCCTAGCAACAAAAGTGGGAGGGAAAAGCCACCCCCACACCCTCCATCAAGAACTAAGATCCAAACATAGTTGAAATAAAAACTTGTGAATTAGGGAGATAATTAGGCTCCATTAGTCATTTAACCCCACTCCACAATCATTAGTGATGATGCTCTTCTCCATCCCACACCTATAATTACTCTTCGCATTCCTAACACCATACAAAATTTTGAACCCATCCAACCCATAGAAGCCACCCAAATCTAATCCCCTTCTCCTACTCCTAGCATTAACCAAATCCACTTCTGGGAACTTCATGAATCCTCAATTACCAAATCCATCTCCTCTTGCTTATCCTTCCCCTTCCTTTGACAACAGAAACCAAGCCTTTAGCCAAAATTACCCTCCAAATCCTTTCCAAGGTTCTCATCTACATCCTCAATTTACCAATCCATGGAAGCTTCCACCTCTTATTCCACTTGTTCATATCCCCACCCCTCCCTTTTCATGTCATGATCCCCCTCCATCTCATAACCAAGACCACACTATACCATCCACCCCATCTTAGTATAATACCATAGAGAAGGAAATGAACTATTTGAAAAAATGCCTCAAAGAAATATGGTCTCATGGTGATGGAATGCCATGACACATTTGTTTTTCATGGCATTCCATCACCATGAGACCGCATTTCTTTGAGGCATTTTATTCAAAAAAATCACTGCCCTCTTTATGCTACCAAATTTTTGTACATGTCTACCAAAGCATTTTATCAAACGGTTCACCGCCTTGCTGCTATGGATAAAATCCTAAAACAGGTGCTTTTGAACAAGCTATGGATAGGGAAAATAGTAAGAATGATAGTAAGAAATATATAGTTCAATTAAGTACTCAAAATTTGTTCATTATCTCATACATTATAATCCATTACCTGCATCACTATTGTAGTTTTAGTGATTGAATAATTTGTTGTTTTATTTTCAGATGTTGGAAGTGAAAACACCTCCAAATGTTCATAAGGAAATGGAGCATGGTGTTTCTTCTTCTATAGATTTCGCGATGCCTCTCATGGAGGTATGGGGTAGATTACTAAATTTCAAATTACATTTGTTGTTATAACTAATAGTGAAAAATCAAACGATTATTGATTCATAGTTTAATTTCTCTTTGGATGGTTTCTATAGGACTTCAGCACACCACAACATGGACATGCAAATATTTCCCTTGAGGAGAATGATCATCTAGTGGCTATAAGTGATTACTTTGTTAAATATATCATTTTTTATAATGCAATTTCTATATATTAATGTCTTTACTTGTTATTGTAACAAATAAAGCTTAATGAGGAACTAAACCCTAGGAGCACCAAGAGCACCCCTTGACCTCAGAGTAAATGAGTGACAAACACATCACCATCCACCTGACCAGCAAAGAGCAAGAGTTTGTTTCAAGATCCTTGAGGGAAATGACATTTGATTGGGGTCCTTTGTTGTATGCCTATATGACATTTTTGGACATATTTTGTATTTCATATATTTGACATTGTATACCTATATGGCATTCTTGTAAGTCTATATGGCTATTTTGTATATATTTTATACTTATATCGACATATATTGATGTATTCCTACATGGCTATTTGGTTAATACAAATATTTTTTATTGATGGTGTCCATATTTGCATTATAAATCCACGCTTCAATAGATATGAGTTACGTACATATTCAAGTGTATACTTTACAAATTACATTTTTTCATGTGTATACCTTGTATTCGTGGATATACTTTGTATTAATGTGTATATTATGTATTCATGTGTATACTTCATGGCTTACATGTATTTGAGTAATTTTTCTTCACTTATTCACATGTATACTTATTAATTGGTTATCCCTATCATTTCTCATTGTTGTCCTTCATGGTTTGTCTTGAATATTTATTAATTGATGCTAAACAACTTTAATAGTTGATGCTAAACAACTTCAATATTTCCAAAAATGATTCACCAGTGATTTATCGTTTACTTATGTGCTAATTCAATATGGAATACAAGGAAGAATTTAAAAGGGATAAAGCTAGGATGAGAGGGAAGATAGATATTTATAGTGTAACCTATTGTACCTTCTCTATACAAACCTCTAATGGCTCTTGTATGCTTTGCTATTCCGTTTTCTACTTTTCATATCCCATTTTCATAGGTGCATCATCACTTCTCTCAATTTTTTTCCTTCCCCTCTTCTAGGTCCTCACCTCCACTTGTGGTATTCTAAAATAATCTCTAGTTTGTGGTGGGAACCTACTAAGATTCAAAGGAGTCATTAGTTTTCCCTTTAGTTTTCTTAGGTGATTTTATTATTACTTGACTGGTTACAATGTATTTGATAGTTAATTTTGTGGAGATGGAACCTCTCATTCTTTGCAGTAGGAAATTTTAGGTAGATTCCTCTTCAATAAGAGCTAGAGTTAATTATTTCTTTTGTTTTCTTTGAAATACTCATTGGGGTGCGGTCAGGATACTTTTAAATGAAATATATGGTTGAGTAGATGCATAGGTTATGAATTGTTCTAGCACCAAATCTACCTATGTAATTAGATACTTGGTTTGGAAACTTGGAGATTTTGATTTTTACTCGTTTTTCATCACCAAATGATATTATTGTTATTTCACTTACTTGGATTTGATGCCTTTTTAGAGTGAAGAAAGAGATAGGATTGAAATGATCCTTCACATATATGTCATCCCATTTATTACCCAAGGAAAATTTGACAAATTTTTCCTAACTTGAAAAGTTATCACCATGAGAAAACACCTATGAGATAAAATAAAATTGAGAGAGGTTATTGTAGAGGAGTCCAACGTAATCTCATAGCCTTAGATGAAAATTTTGTAAGTGTCACGGTTTCCAAGTAATAGCCCATCAAATATTGCAACCATTTTGTACTTTGAACTCTTAAGGGATCAAGTCAATTGAACGTAGCTCGGAGTGATTCGGCATGTTTGGGTGCAAAAGAGGACCATTTCTAACATAAACATACCCATCCAATTGTGTTGAAATAGTCGGTTTGGTCGCACAAATTGCATAACAAAAGTTGCACCACTTTACACTGCTTGCATTTGACAACTCTTTCCTCAACGAAAAAGTCGTCACCATAGGAAAATGCCTTTGAGATAGAAAAAATAGAGAGATGTTATTGTAGAGGGGCCCAACATGATACTGTAGCATTAGACAAGAAGTTTTTTAAGCGTCATGGTTTTCGAGTAATAGCCTATCAAAGGTTGCAGTCATTTTGCACTTTAGACTCTTAATGGATTGAGTTAGTACAACGTAGATTGAAGTGATTTGGAATGTTTCGGTGTGAAAGGGGACCATTCCTAACATAAACATACCCATCTAGACATATTGGAAAATTTGGTTTGGTCGCATGAGTTGCAGAATGAAAGTTGCGCCACTTTGCAACTTTACACTACTTGTATTTGACAACTTTTTCCTCAACAAAAAAGTCATTACCACAAGAAAACAGCTCCAAGATAGAAAAAACTGAGAGAGGTTATTGTAGAGGGGCCCAATGCAATCTTATAGCCTCAAACAAAAAGCTTGTAAGCATCATGGTTTCTAATCAATATCCTGTCAAAGATTGCAGCCATTTTGCACTTTGGACTCTTAAGGATTAAGCCGATACAACGTAGCTCAGAGTGATTTGACGTGTTTAGATTCAAAATAAGACCATTCCTAGCATAAATTTACCCATTCGGATGTGTTGGAATAGTCAGTTTGATTGCATGAGTTGCAAAATAAAAGTTGCAACACTTTGCAACCTTACACTGCTTACATTTGATAACTTTTTTCTCAACTAAAAAGTCGTCACCATAAGAAAATGCCTCTGAGATAGCAAAAACTAAGAGATTTTATTGTAAAGGGTCCCAACACCATCTCATAGCCTCATATGAAAATTTTTTAAGCATCACGTTTTCCAAGTAATAGCTCGTCAAATATTGCAACCATTTTGTACTTTGGACTCTTAATAGATTGAGCTAGTACAATGTAGCTCATAGTGATTCGGCATGTTTGGGTGCAAAAAAAGGCCATGCCTAGTGTAAAAGTATCCATCTCGACATGTTGAAATAGTCAGTTTGGTTGCACAAGATGTAGAATGAAAGTTGCACCACTTTACAACTTTACACTACTTTCATTTGACAACTTTTTCCTCAACTGAAAATTTGTCACCACGGGAAAACACCTTTGAGATAAAAAAAAATTGAGAGAGGTTATTGTAGAGGGCCCCAACACCATCTCATAGCCTTAAATGAAAATTTTCTAAGAATCATGGTTTTAGAGTACTAGCTCATAAAATATTGCATCCCTTTTGCACTTTGGACTCTTAAGGGACTGAGCCAATTGAACATAGCTAGGAGTGATTCAACATGAAAGGCTACAAAGTGCCTAGGATGCTTGATATCACATGCAAACCTACATCAACCTTGAAAAAATTCCTTTGAACTTGAATATCAAAGAGCAACATCTTCTTTGAAGTCAACAACAACCACTGGCATGCCTTTGAACTTGAATATCCTTGGATTCCAATTCTAATATAAGTATTGTATGTATTGCCTCCAAATTATAAAAAATGATACCTCTTGAATTTGTACAGTGGTAAGACTTATACAACCACTAATATTTGCATTGTTTTGACAATTTAGGAAATGAAATTCTCTTTACATATCACATACCACTTTGCACAAGAATAACAATGAAAAAAGAACTAAAATGAATGCTTAACAATGCTAAACCAACACAAAGACTTTCTATCCATTGCAAACATTTCCTTTTCTTGTTATTGTTCACCATTTGTAAATATTTTACAACTCCTCATAAACAACCTTTTCCTTGCATGCATTTGTGTGGTTGAGAAAATGCCTCAAAGACATGACTCTTGAGGTCTTCAAATTAATTATTGTCCCTATTCACTTGATAAAGGACTACCCCTTTGTGAGTATATTAAACCTTATATTGTACTGTGAAATGCAACTCATTGTATTTAAGACCTAAGGACTACCCTCTTGAATCCTTATGGATTATCTTTCCTCTTGTAATTGCACTCCCTTTAACTAAGGTCTACAACCTTTTTTGCAATCTACCATTAATGACCATCTTCAAACACCTTCAAGTATGCCCTTATAACTCTTTTTCTTAAAATATCATGGTTGTCATGAGATTGCTCCCCCTTTTATAACTATGATCATGCATAACTTGTAAAAATTAATTGAAGTCGAAGGTACTAATAATACTTATGAGGATGAACAATACAATATAGGTTAGCACTATGGATCACTCAAGGGTCCATTTAGTAAGAAGTTAGAGGTAATCTTACATAGAAATGTATGGTTAGTAGGATTTCTCCTAGTTAATGGACATGCCACCATAGCTTCACAAGCTTTCCTCATATCTACCTAACTCATCATATACATATGTCACTAAGCTCAAGGTTGGATCTCAATAGGATATATCAATAGGCGACCATAAAAGTAGGAATCTACCATACTTGTAGTTATGCATATAATCCAAGGGTGGGTACCTTGTATCACAAGCTCAAGCATACAAAAATTATATATTGTGTGTTCACAACACATCACCTACACACACATAACAATGAAAAAAATTATTGGGGACTTGATTGGGTGTTCACACTAGGAATATACTATGGCATTGATAAAAATTCAAGAGCACATAATATAAAGTTAAAATAATGAAAGATCATATTCAATTGGTATAAATAATGACACAAGTAATAATATGTTCCCTCTTTTTCTTCATCTGCAATAATTGTATAAACATGCCCTGAATTGATATGTGCAACAAATTAGATGAAATTAGTCAACATTACAAATACACTACAAAATAAGATAACAATAGGAATTTTAAAAACTATGCAAGTAGATATTACCTAGTTGAACTAGATTTGATATATGGTCAAAGTCAACTAATGATTCCATTTGTATTAGTTCTAATACCGTCGGAGGCCAATATGTGTGAAGTGGGCTAAGATAACCACCATTCATCAACCCATTCCTTTGACTCACACTCATTCCAGGCTTGAATTGTACATGAAGAACAAAAGCATGCCATCTTTTAAGTATAGATATTTCATGAACCTGCATTTAAGCTAAGGAAAGAGTGTAGCTCACTTGATCTTGTCAGTGTACAACAATCCTCATATGGTGTAATGTTAGTAACATCTATCAACCGAAAAATCTATGAACTAGAGACTTACCTTCATTACTTGGACCCATCAAATAATTACACCACTTGATGATTGATTTTGTATCTGTCAACTTTGCATTGTCTTTATACTTTAACTCTGCTCGTGCTAATGCTCTTTTGATACATGCTCTTGCACCATCATTCTCCCCCTTTCTATTTTCGGCCTCACAAAATCTCCACATATGTTGAACACCTATAATAACATGCATCCTTCTCAACCAATAGAAAATTTGCAAGTTCTTGAACTATGATGTACAATTATCTAACCATATTATATGTTGATTATATGTTATGCCCCTCCTAGCCAAATCACTGTAGAACAATTGAAACCAACCTTGCATGAACTCTAGAGAATTTGTGTGATCATCACTAATTTAAAAATGGTACTTCCTCAATACCTTCATGTTATTCTTTGTACTATTAGTTGCATGAATGAATGCTATGTGCACAAATATAGAAACCTATGTGGAGTTTTAATATTGTCATTGCACCTCACGTCGTGGTTGTAGAGTGCAGTTCTCTACAAAGTTGGCCATTGAAACTATGCTACCAACTAGAAATTTGTCCTTACATAACTTGAATTGCAAGTACAACCATCAATCTCTATGGGTATGATTTGCATACTCATACACTATATTGTCACAAAATGTAGACATAAAATGATACAATAGAATTTTTTGAATAATGAAATCACACATTTTTACTTGATTACCATCTTTTGTACTGTAGGCCACTATTTTATACTTTTCGAACTCTATTATTTCCTTTCCAACTATATGTGTGCTTTCTACATGTTCACATATTGGCATACGTTGCAAGCCACTGCAATGCTGGCATGTACCATCCAATGATAGTTTCCTATAAAATATTTGGCTTTACTCTCTTTCACATAAATTTTTTGATAAGAAGTCTCTTGAAGATGTTGGTGCGGCATGTATGTCACATTCCTACAAAATATTGTTAGTATGCAAATCTAAACATATAGAATGATAAAAATCAAAATGGTTAGAAAATTCAATATGTAATCTACAACAACAAGTAGTGAATGTGTGATTTATCTTGACAAAAAGGTTTAAGCATTTCAAAATATCTTTGACAAATTTTAATTTGAGGATAATCCTCTAGAAAATTATGAAAAAACTATGTTTGAGTCATATCCAAAAAATTCTTTGGATGTGGCTCACAGTTTCGACTACCAATTCTTCGTCTTACCGCATTCATTTGATTTGGAGACACCCTTGTGTTATTCTTCCAATAGTCTTCAATTAGTGATCTCAATGCTTCAATAACCAGTTTATCTTTTTGTAGAATTCTCTCTGAGAATGCACATAATTCAGTGGAATCGGTGTCCTCAATTCTTTGGTGCCTTTGAACAACTCTTGATAAATTTTTACTATTAATTCTCAATTGTTGACTCATCTTTCTAATGAGATGAGCTTTCCTCGTTTGATTACTTACTAAAGTCGATGTAATGAAACATCGTGCAACATTATCTTTTGAGTGTGAGGTCTTACCCACAATCTCATATGCGTCCATTAGATTCTTCACAATAGTTTTTTCACTTGAAGCATCTAATGTTCTCAAACCAAGAATCTTCATGATGGACCCATACTTTATACTTTGCATCATTTCAACAAAAAATTGACATCTTTTGGTCTCATTTAACTTTTCAAAGAATAATCTCCAAATATTATGAGCATATCTTCTACAAGTGCACTGTGGAATCTTACCTTCCATTGGTTGTAAAATATTCTCATCAATATTAATCAAAAACTTTGGCTTTCTATGCCAAATTCTAGGTGGTGTTCTCATAGGTACATTCATCTAAACATTAGGAATTTCATCAATATTTAAATGATATGGGTTAGATGGTGTACCTTTGATCGAGGATGGAATAGATGACATACCTTGAGGTTGAGATGGGAATGATGGCGTACCTCCTTCCTAAAATGTGAGTGATTATGTACTCTCAACTTGAGATGTGATAGATGGTGTCCCTCCATATTCACTTGTGGTAGATGGTTTCCCTCCATATTCACTTGTGGTAGAGGGTGTGTTTCCAAATACGGTATTCAAATATCTCTTAGCATGAAACTTTCACATTCGTTATCTTTGTGCCACCAATTCCATTTTTCTTTTTGATGGTTAAGGTTCCTCTTCAATTGGCATGTCTTCATTAATCATTTCCAATTTCTTCTTATCATGATGTTCCCTCATCCATGCTATTTTCTTTGCATTATTAGCTTCTATCTCTTCTTGTGTTGGTTTAATCCTTGATAGTTTCCTTGGCATGACAAATAATTTTATCTATAGCATGATAAAGAGACAAATATTAGTTCCTAAAAATTGAATCCATATAAATAAATGAAATATCCCTCTCCATCTCCCTCTCTCTCCCTCTCTCTCTAGTCTCTCCCACCCACCCTCTCTCACTCCCTCCATCTCTCTCATCCCTATATCTCCCACTCCCTCTCTCTCTCAATCCCTCTCTCCCTATCTCAAATATATCTCTCCCACCCCCCATCTCTCTCTCTGTCAGGTCTCTCCCTCAAGCACCCTACCTACATAGCTAGATAACTCTTTCTCTCTCTCTCTAGTCTCTCCCTCCCACCTCCTCTCCCTCTATCTCTCTCATCCCTCTATCTCCCACTCCCTCTCTCTCCCCCTCCCTCTCCCCCTCTCTCTCAACTATCTCCCTCCCACCCCTTGTCTCTCTTACTCAGGTCTCTCCCTCAAGAACCCTACCTACATAACTAAATAAATCTCCCTCTCTCAACCCCTCTCCCTCTCTCACTCCCTCTATCTCTCTCCCATCCCTATATCTCCCACTCCCTCTCTCTCCCTTTCTCTTAAATATCTCCTTCCCACCCCCCTCTCTCTCTGTCATGTCTCTCCCTCAAGCACCCTACCTACATAACTAGATATATCTCTCTCCCTCTCTCTCTCTCTCTCTCAACCATCCCTCCCACCCTAACTAGATAAGTCCCTCTCTCTCTCTCTATCTCTCAACCAACCCTCTACCCTCAACCTAATACCCTACACCCTCAATTCTCAACCCTCTACCCTATACATTGGATCCCTAACCCACATCTATATTTCTCCTTCCCTCCTCTTCTCTCCTTCTCTCTATCTAACTTCTCCATCCCTCCATCCCTCCCTCTCTACCCTAATCCCTCAACCCTATACCCTCAACCCCTAAACCCTTAAACCCTCAACCCTCAACCCTTAAACCCTAAACCCTTTAACCTTCTACCTTCTAACCTCTACCCAATACCCTAAACCCTCAACCATAATCCCTCAACCCTATACCCTCAACCCTTAAACTCTCTACCCTAAA
>VDFB02047230.1:548414256-548491990 GCA_007258455.2 Sequoia sempervirens
CAATTCCATATGTAACTTGACTCAATACTTCCTAATCTTTTTCGTTGTAACTACAAATCTCCATAATGCTAAATAGCTTCATGATGGCATGTTTTGGACAACTGCATTTTAAATTCCTAATGTTTTTAGTTGTAATATACAAGGTAAGGCTATATGTAATTTATTCCATCTCTTTTTCCACAACTGCATTTTAAATTATTTGTCATAAATGATACAATTGTATATACTTTTAATAATGTATAACACTGATTTTAACTCTACAACATCCATAGGTAACGAAAAAAAATTAAATGGGAATTGTAATTGTAAAGATATTGCATCCCACTACTTGCACAAGGTATGTTTGCATCTTATTTATTTGATCTCTTCTATTACATGTGCATTACATATTATTTGTTATAAATTATAGAACTGTTTATGTTTCCTAATTTAGATATTCACCAACAATGACACATATTCATCGCACTAAACTACACATTTTCCTTTCATTTTTACAAAACATACTCAAGTCAAACAAATTCAATAATAAGAAGAATACTACAATGGGAATAATGATAATGATCATATCATCAAAGAACCAACCTACAACCACTAATTACCAATATGGTCTATTTATATTTGTTAAATGATTCACACTTCCATTTACTATAAATGTTGCTCTTCATTTATAACATTGACTATAGTTGTTCTCAATTATCATGGAATAGTTTTGGGATTTCAAATAACTTCAAAATATTCTCCTATGCGTAGTTGTATTAAAAAAACCAACCTTTTAGAACTATTATTTCTTTGAGCCTCACAAAGGAATTGTTAGAATGATAAAAAAAAATATATACTAATATATAGGTTTTAGTTATTATTTCTTTGACCCTCAAAAAGGAAATGTTAGAATTGTAGACTCTATATTAGGTGTAATAAGGAACATTGGTTTCACCATTGATCACAATGCTCGACAATGTATGTTCTTGCTACAGAATAACAATCAACAATATTGTATGGAAAATATCATTAACTATTTTTAAAAAACAAAAGAATCACAGATCACACTGCTGATAACAATTGGACTTACTATTTTTGAAATCTTCTATAAAGGGTTTTTTCCAAATGTATTATCTACCACTGTGTTCAATGGTTAGATCAATTTTTCATATTACAATTAATATACATCCTATCATTCTAAGGATTATTTTTTGATGTTGAAAGAGATAATAAGTAATAAGGTCCATCTATCTTCAGGTACATATATATCGGTATATATTTTTCTTTGCAACTAACTACATATATCTGAATTGCATACTTTTGATGCATAGATATACTTGTGGTGGCGATGGTTGCAAGGAAATATAGTTTATGCTATTTTCCATAAGCCATTGTTGATTGTTGTTATATGGCCTCGAATAAATTATTTCATTTATAGTTTCTATCTACTGGCAATGGTTGCAAAGGAATAAAATAGTTTACGTTGTTCTCAAAAATTCATTGTTGACAGTTTTTATGTGGCTTGCAGAAACAGTTTGTGTTATTTTCCACAAGCCATTGTTGATCAATGTTATATGGCTTTAGCAATAATATTTCATTAACACTCAAAAACACCTTATTAGAAATAACACAAACTATTTAATTCCTTTGCACCCATTCCCAACACTGGTTTACTGAAAACAACATAAATTGTTGTTAAATGCTAAATCATTGTTATCTCCTTGCAAGGACATAAGGGAGGTGCTTATTATACAACTCATGGTGTATATCATTTGATTATTTTATCATTTTCAAGGTGACATTTAAATGATTATTCTTACAAGTCAAAGTGCATATAATTTTGAGCATTCTAAAGAATAAGGTAAAAATCATGGAGACAGACAAAGGTGTAAGTGTTTGATTAACACATGTGATTGAAACACGTTATAAAGTGTTTTCTTTGTTGATTTTTGTGGTCGAGAAAGAAGGAAGCTCAGCTAATATAAATACCAATCTACATAGGGAGGGAGGAAATGATACTAAAAAGCTTGAAAGTAAGATGAAAGGAAAAGAATCCCAAGAGGAAATAACTAAGGAACAATAGAAAATTGAAGAATATGAAAAAAACAATGGGGGTAAGGATACCATGCTCATAAATAACAACTAATGAAGTGTTTTATTTGTAACACTGACACAATAATTATGCCCTAAAATAATCGCCATCGCTGCTACATGAAAAGCATAAACAATAAGCCATTCTTGATTGTTCTCTTGCTTTAGCAATACTTACACAAAAAAAGTCAACAATCCCTTATTAGAAATAGCATAAACTGTTTAATTCATTTGCAACCATTCCCAACAGTGGCTTATCAAAAATAGCATAAACTATTATTGTTAAATGATAAATGCTTGTTATCTCATTGCAGCTATCACCAATATTGTTCCATGTATGGTTTCCCTATAGTCCATTTATGGTTTCTTTGTGTTGACGATGGTTGGAAAGAAATGAAGCGGTTATAATTTATGTTAACTTCCATAAGCCATTGTAGAATGTTGTTTTCTAGCTTTAGAAATGTTACTGCATTCATGGTTTTCATGTGTTGGCGGTGGTTGCGACCCAATAAAATAGTTTATGTTGTTTTCGATGGCATATAGTTGGTTGTGGTTGTGTATCCTTTTTCATTACATTCATACTCATTGCTATTATTTCTTGCAGCTGACACCACTCATTATATTGTCTACAACCAATTTCATATGTCTATTATGTGCAAAAAAGCTCACCACAATGGTTGCTTGCAATCTGAACAACTACTATACAGATCCATGTCATTTAGACTTCCCCTCCACCTATTGGCTCACCATTGCATGTCACTACACACAACTGCTAGTTTTAAATTTTGATTCAAATATGTAAAAAATGAAACCAAAAGTACCATACCTAGATTTTTGACAAAAAATGAGACACCTGAAAAAGAAATTTTTTGATCATCAAAGCGTGCACCTCTCTGATAGTCTTATGGGAAATTCAGCAAGTGGGGGACTGATTTACGTCTCCCTGAATACCTCTGGAATTTTTATATAAAGTTGGCTCTTCTCTGAGTTTTGGAGAAAATGATAGAAGGAAATTTAAACATAAAACATAAAAATGGTGATACACCAAAGCTTTTACAACATTTAAAACCCAATCTTTCCTATGAATGATATATTTAGACACAGAATGCTACAACCCTTCATTTTTGGGAAGAGAATGAACAACAGAGGCTAACTACAAACACAGTACAGACTTTCAAATCTCCCTGCAGGAAATGTTCATTAAGGTCTGATCAAACATAAAGATTTCTAAGGTTAATAGAAAAAATTTTAGAGATTGCATAAACTCTCTCTCTTATTACAACACAATATAACAAAACAACAACCCTTCAGAAAAATAGAGAAGTCCACAGACATAATTTAATTTTCATAAGTTATTATCCTACCATATAAGCCTACAACATGGAAATCAACAACTTAAACTATTTGAATTCAACTTGACACAATGTTTTATTCAAAACGAAAGCATAAAGAAGGAAAACTTAATAAAGGCCATACATGCACAGTCTTAAAGATTTCTTCCAAACAATCTGTACTTAAATATCAAATGAACTTTAAAACAGAGGTCAAATGCCAATCCAATAATAGTTTGAGTATAAACAATATAACATGCCAGAGAAAAGTAGTTGTACAATTCAACTTTTGAAAATAGTTCTATAACTTAAGAAAACTAAAGAAAATTTTCCTCAGCAAAGGAAACTGAAACTTGGAATCCCACCCTTTGTTATGTTGCTGCCTCTCATTTATAGCTGCAAAAAGAGAAAATTGCCACCACAACATAGAAGTAATTGCTGTAAGATGTTGGCATCTGATAGCAAATGATCTGATCATAGATCTTTAGTTAGGTCATAGCAATCTTTGCTCATCAATTCTCAACTGTCGCATTAATTTCTTTTAGATATTTGGGTATGTGTAGGATCATGATGGGCCAAAAAGTGGCGATATGATGGGTATGTGTAGGGTATGTGGCTGACGACTTTTTTTTAACCCAAAATTGATGAAACGAAAAGGGTTTTTAAAGGAGATTCTCATATTTCCACCAATATAAATTATGCTTTACTTTGAATTTAATAAATAATTATTATTCATTTTCTATTTGAATTATGACTAAAGTCTTGATTAATAGGCTGATTGAAAAACATCTATAGCTTTCAAATGGTATCATATTTTTTGAATTTGAAGCATGTGTCACATTCTATGCTTCACATATATAGGTTAAAAAGAAAAATTGAATTTTATGAAGTTTGACCAAGTTAGATTAATTGAACATCGTGTTTATATTTTTAAATTTTTTAATAAAAATTCATAATTAATTATTTATTTGGAAAAAATTACAAAAAAATATGCATCACGATGGGACATGGAGTCCCTACTACTTTATCTAAAATCTTATAAAAAGAATGCCTCATTTTATTGTGGTTAGGATTGATTGAGACAGACACCTACTTTTATTTTCCACGGAATTTAAATTACTACTACATTGAAATTTCAAATTTTCACCAAATAATTTATTTTTAAAAAATAAACCTAGTAGTTTAGAAACTACATTCAATTTGCTACAGATTTTATTCTTACATATTTTTGAAATAATATAGATAACTTATTCAAATTTTTAGGTCAAGTTTCCTAACTCTGATTTTTCTAATTTTTTTGCCACTTAAGGGCCTGTTTTTCCATGATGATCCTGCACATACCCATTTTAGCAAAGATAGTTATCTGAAAGCGATCAGATCTTAGAAAATAGCTTGGAAAAAGTCTAGTTAACTAGTCACATAACCCAATGATGGTGACTCAAAGTCTCCATCCTGAAAACCAAAAAGGTGCCAACAAGCTCTAAAAAACTCCAAAAGATATCGCTTCGTAGAAACACAAACTTCCCATAGTGAAGAGATGACGTTTCAAATAGGCAGAAAACTTTAGACTCATGAAAATCACTCATTGAGAAAAAAATTTCCGAGCTGACATGTGTCTTGGCCTTCTCCCGAAAGGAAGGCAATAAAATGAAAGTCATGCAGCCACCATGTGATGCATTGCACACCTTTCCGAACAACTTTACTTGAGTGTGGACACATCCGAAGCAAAAAATGTAAGAAGCCAAAAATAAAAAATGATTAAGGAAAAATTGCTTCACAGTTCTAGCAACTCACAGGGAGCCTTCACTTGCAGAGGCACAAACCTAGGCGTCTAGTAATTCTTGGAGTTTGAGGAAAGTGGAATGCAATGCCTCCCAATCTACATCAATCAGTTAGACGAGAGTGTGGATGAGCCTATATGCTTGGTCCAACTCAAAGACTTCCTTGAAAGAAACAAATCCCCATCTTGCATAAACTAACCCAAAGTGATAATAGAGTCAAGAAAGAGGGAAGATCTTGCACTTAATATCATCAACGATGGGTGTCATGCTTGAACCCAGGAGTTTTGTAGAAGTCTGAACCTTATGTCAGATTGCATCCATGACTTTCTCAACTTTCAACACATCTCCATCTGATGAAAGAAGAGGAGGTAGCCTAAAGCTAACTAGGACATCGAATTCCTTCTTGATTTCATTGACCCTCTTATTCAACATTGTCTGACACTCTTTGCACCTTGTCACAATCTTGTGGAAATTGATGATCTTGTTAGCTTTGATGGAGGTGGCCCTTCAATCAGGAATTCTTGCACCTTTCAGGGCCTCATCAGTGGCCACACACAACCTAGAAATAAGGCTTTGTGATTCTGCCACCTGGGGAGTATATATCTGCAAAAGTTGATCGGCCCTTAGGCCAACCTTCACATTTAATTCATGTACGTCCCTTAAGAATTGTAAAGCGGGCCCAAGAATGGAAACCACAACTGTGATCCTCTCCCAATGCGTAGACCTCAGGTTCTTTAATATTGGGAGGTCCTAGAACCTTGTGTAGTAGCTAGCTCTTGATTGAATTGAACCTCTCTTGCTCTTGCGCTTTCCTCCATTTGACTATTTTCTTTAAGGGAATTCGTCAGTTTTAAATTCAACCTTTTGATCTCTTGTTTTGACATTTCTTCTTCCACCTGGGCCCTCTGTAGATCATCAGAAGCTTGATATTGGACACAATCCAACTCTCTTCTTATGTTTTCCTGAGTGTTCTTTTTCTCTACATTTGTCTGGCACTCAGTAGCCAGCTCAATTTTCAATTTCTCAATTTTAGCATAGAGCTGAACCTGTTCACCCTAGGCTTCCACAAGAAACTTGGATGTCTCTCCATGTTGACTTTGTACTTTCCTTATACAGGCCATCTCAACATCTTTGGCCTAGATCTCATTCTGCAGCCTACTCATTGTTTCCTTTACGTTTACCAGCTCTGCCTCACACTTCTTCAACTTTCTATCCAGCCTCTCGTAGTCCACATATACCACCTTCTAGGTGGCCTTAGCTAGACCACTTTGTCACGTAGGTGAGTTTCATTAAAATCTAGGCCCATGGATCTGATGTTGTAGTCCTCCATCTACATTTGTCCCTCAAGCTTGGACACAAGTAGCTTCATGGTAGTGATCAACAGAGAATTTTGCTCTTCATTGAAGAAAGCTTTAATCTTCTTGGTAGTTGGCAGCGTAGAATTCTTTAACAGTCATTTTTTCTTTCTAACCTATTGAGCATGCTTGGTTGCATCAAAATGCTCTTGGAGACTCTAAGGGGTATCAATACTTTGTGATGTGATGGAAGCACTAGGTGGGAGACTAAAAAGGGTGATAGAAGGAGAAACTTCGGATGCATGAGAATGTAGGGAAGCAAAAGGGAGTGTTATCATGGAAAAGGATGGGATGCCAAATTGAGATTGGGTAGGGGAAAAACCTGTCAGGGTAAAAGGAGAAACATGCAGAAGAAGAGGTTCCTTTCTAGAATTGGATGGACTAGGAGTGATGGGAAACACAAAAGTTTCTACTCTTTCAATAAGGGCCCTTGATAGGGCAATCAAAGATTCAATAGCAGCCAAAGCAAATGTTGCTCGTTCAATGTGCAAGGTTCCTTCAGAAAGTTCACTAAAAATGGCAGAGGGTGTATTCCAGACTACTAGCTCAGGATCTGAGGATGTAGGATTCCTTTCCATAGAAGGAGGCAGAGGAGTAACCAAAGATGCAAAGGTAGGAAGAAGAGAGGGAGTAAAACTTACCTAGGCCGCGGTGGTTGAAACATTTTGTAGAACAAACTCCACTTCTTCTTCTCCTCGGATCAGTGCATCGGGTGCACCTAGATCCTAGACTGGTCTTCTCTTTGCATGACTAGAATTGGTACATTTTGATCCTCTGGTGGTTGATCCCTCTGAAACTTGGCCTTCAACAACCACAACAGACCCTTTTGGGGACCGTCAGGTCCTTTTTCCTTTGCTTTGAGCACTAGCGGAGGCCATGACTTGTGAGTCCCTTTTCCTCAAAACTATCCTCCTGTCAAATTCCTAAGAATTAGAGGTATGGCACGGGAGCTACTCTTCAGATATCTCATGACTCATCTCTGGATTACTATTGTCAATGTCAGCCTCTTGATCATAAATTTCCTTGAACCTTTCGTCATCTGGCTGAAAATCTCCAAACGGGGCATTGGGCCATTTCATATCTTGTTGAAACCTCCAAAAGTCTACCTTATTTATTTCTGACCATCCCCTGCACTTTAATTGCATGTTGAGGGATTTACCCATCGGGATTTTCTTCTAGTACTCCGCTTGTGGTGCATATAAATTCAACCATTTTGGTCGTTTGAGTGGAATGCAGGCCAAGTCAACATATACTTCCAACCTTTCCTAAATCAAATTCCTCCTCCTCTAAAAATACTCCTGACTCTCATGTTTCAAGGTGAAGTGCTTTGTCAGGTTGTAGTCCCACTTGTCATAAATGAGAACCAAGCCTAATGTTGTCAATAGATTTGAAAGCTCACCCTCGGCCTTTTGCTTGTTTAGTGTTACCTGACTATTAGAAATTGTGAGGGGGAGTAGATATATTTGTCTTATTCCTTTTGGTGGCATAGGCATTCTTGACAAGGGTTTCCTGACAGAATGCCTCCAACGCAAAAACTCTATGTGTTACAAATTTGGGGAGTCTGAAAGGTTCCCCAAAAAAACCATGAAATCTGATAAATGTAAAATCCTCTCCTAGGAAATAATCCACTGGGGTCGACGGAGTTTCCATCCATTGTGAGACCCTAGGAGAGAAATGGCCCAAAGTGCGTGGCAACAAATCTTGAATCACTAGCCTCAAAAAAAGATCTATAAACCAGTAATAATCCCCTATTCTTGAAAGTAAATGGGTCCATATAGAAACTAGCTAATAGCAACCTTTTACATCTAACCTAGACATGGATATTTCTCTCTAGCCACTCAGAATTATTATGCAAAATCAAGTGGTCCAAGAAAGAAGAATACCTAAATTTATACTTAGTGTTATAATTCTTCAATTTCTCTAGTATTCCTCCAGCTATTACATCAGCAAAATCATAATATTTCTTATTCTTCTCCCTTCTAAGCACAAAATCTAGGCCCACCTAGAAAGGATGGACATCCTCATCATTATCAAGGCCAAAAACTTAGGCCAACATTCAGAATACAAACTATTTGTCTTTCTTGAACTTTCTATGTGAAAGAGGAAAAGAAAGATGACCTTTCTCTGGCCTTTCCTTTGTTTCATCCTCATAGAAACGTGTTTTCCTAGACATTTCTTCCCCAAAGATGTCCATCTTTTCTTCCTCAAAAATTTCAATGCCTCAAGTCATAGGGATGCACAACATATCACATATGGCCTCAGAAGAAATTGTAACCTTGACCTTGTTACCCTCAATGGCTCATGTTCTTTTGTCAAACCTTTCGACACATGTGTCCACCAACTCTAGGCATGGGTGTACAGTAGGCAACATGAACTGTGGTAGACCACAATTCTAGAGCCAAAACATAAAACCCTCAAATGACTCATGTTGCATCATTCTTTGAACATGCCCTCCCTAAGACTTTTAGGGTTAGTTGACAACCTAGGGTCAAAAATATTGTCGATGTGATCCTACACCACCTCTCTCAGGATATGTTTTTTTGGTTTCACCCTTTTACAAAATTCGAATGGCTGCTCCTCAAGCGTTGAGGCATTGGCGAATGAGTTCCACCCAAAGATATCAACGTAACTAGGCCTTTTGATTGAGTCTCCATCTTTTCTACCAGACGTTGATGGCTCCTCCATGGCTGTATCAAGAAGTTGCAGAGAGTTTCCTTAATGAAAACAACCACTTTCCTTTTGCTTCTTTAGAAAAATCTACTTTTGAGTGTAGTTAATTTCCTTGCACGTACATGTAGTTAAGGCTACACCATTACTACTAGTCCATTAAATTTTTCCACTGAGGAAATACGTGTGGATTTCAGATCTGTATCCCTTGGGAATTCTGAAAACACCACAAGAATGGAATTAGTACATTCTCCCTGCCACCTCTTTCACAAATAAACTCATTGCATTGGAATGCATGCTTTTAGCAATGAGAAACATGTTGAAGTAATGCAAGGTACCTTTGAAAAGACATGCCCATTTAATTTTTTAGAACTTAGTGTGTTAATCCATCATCTTTTCACTTAAGCAAGTTAGTTGGTTCTAATGATGGCAAAGGACACATGTCAACAATCAGCATATGAGAGCATTTACTCCCAATGCCCAAATTTAATTCTCAAGACCTTCTATCAGATCCTCCATATGATTTCTTTGTTGGCCTCTATTTTCTTTGGAATTCTTCCATTGTTGTCTGGCCAAAAATGGACTTCCTATTGGTTGGATCTGTTGGCTTATCTTTTCTATATATAGTTATGCCACCTTATTGCAACATTCATTCAAAAAAATATAGTCTTTAAGTTTAGCAATATTTTTCACTGTCTCCCATTCCACCACAATTTGTTGCTTTCTCAGAATTTCGGTTGGCTTAGGCACTCCTATTTGACTTCTCCCATGAAGGCCACAATACTGCTTTGTGGGAGAGGTCACTAGTGATAGAATCAAGCACCTAGTGAAGAGGTGTGACCGCCTTAGCTTGGTTGCATTCAGATAGGTAGTTGGCTAGGACTACATTGATGATGAGAACCAGTTCTTAAGTAACTGTAGCTTTCTTTTCTGCTTCACCGCCTCCCTACTCGACCTAAATGTGGCCAAACCCATGATAATTGAATTATGTCACTAGATGTTTGGCATTGCGCTGATGGAAGGGCTTGGTGAGATAGTGCAAGTAGCTATCCTTGCTATCGGAATTCTAAGGGCTATGGATCTCTATAGGTGTGTGGAATATGGGATAGACATACCCTGGTTGCCCTTCATTTTTGACTTCCACATCATGGACCTTGATACACATTGCTCATTTTCTCAACCATTAGCCACCTACCTGCTTAGGGAGTAAGATGTGGAGCGCATTCCTAGGCTTTCCTGGAGGAAGCACTTCGAGTTTTTGGTGCATAACCGACGACTAGGTTGATAGCCTGCACTAGGTGGAGCCTGCGTGTGTTGTGTGTTCAACCCCCTTTTGCATCTTGACTAAGAAGAAGAAGAAGAAGAAAAACTGACAACAAGCTGTTTCGGCTTTCTGGACAATGGGGAGAGGCCTATCCTTTACTATTTTTTGCACATTGCCTTTGTTTTGCTTCTTTTTGCTTCATACCTCTTTTTGGATTTTTCTCAAGAGAGCCTCATGTGTAAATTTGAGCCTCGAGCTAGTATTACATTGTAAATTTTTTGATGAATATAATATAATACTAAACTTGTATGCTACTTCCTTTGCTATTCTCAATGGCTTATTCTCAAAATTAAGCATATTTACAAAAAAAATTACATATGGTACATAACTGTTAAAATTTTCAAAGATTTGCATATTTTAATGGAATAATTTTAGATAAATACCATTTACCGATATATCTAAAGCATTTCCTTCCATATCTTCAAGCTCATACACATTGTTTTCCTTGCATGGGCTAATTCAGAAGGGTCCCTTCCATAGCACTTCAAATTCTGTATGTTGTCCTAGTTTTGTAGTACATTGATTGTACTTTAGCACTAGGCTCCCTTCTCCGAATTTTGGGTTAGATTTTTTTTCTCGAACCATCACTTACTATTTGTTGGCAGTCGATCATGGCTTCATGAACTTTTTCTCTATCTTCCTCAATTTTGAGGATTTATTCCAACCATACTTCCATTATGCCACTTTCTTCAACTTCCAGGGATTTTACTAGCTGCAAGGCAAGAATTTCTATGGAAACAGGTAACACTACCTCTTTTCTGTACACTAGTTCATAAGGGGAGGTCTTCAGGATCTTCTTGGGAGTAATCTGGTCTTCCCATAAAACAGTTCTCAAGTGTTTGTGCCGATCCCTTTGTCGTTCCAACCCAATGCGCTTGATTAACCTAATTAGGTTTTTCTTGGTCAACTTTGCTAACCTATTTCCATGTGGATAGTAGTTTGATGAAGTTTTAAGGTAAACCCCATGTTTGATAGAAAAATATGACATCTCTAAACCTAGAAAATCTCGAGTGTTGTTGGATATGATGGTTTTGGGTGAGCCAAACCTGGTTACCAGCTCTTCAAGGAAATTGACAATCTCGCCCTCTATGGCATTTTTTTAGGGCTATGACCTTCATCCACCTTGTGAAGTAGTCAGTTTCTATAAGGATTCATTTGTGGCTAGCATTGGAAATAGGATTTATCATTATGAAGAAATCAAAACCCCATTGAGCAAAGAGCTCCTCAGTTACAATTGGACTCAAAGGCAAAGCAAAATTCTTTCTTTTGCCAACAAAGAATTGGCATAAAATACAATTCTACACCAGATGATATGCTTTGGAAAACATAGAGGGCCAATAATATCTTGTTCACATTATCTTCAAGGCGGTAGTCTTGGCAAATAAATGTCCACCCTCAGGACTAGTATGGAACTCATTAAGAACTCTTTCCACCTGCGACTTGTCTAAACATTAGAGCAAGATACCATCATAATTTCTATTGAATAATATACCTTCAATTAATACATACCTAGTGCCTTGCAGTCGGTAGTATCGCCTTTTGTGGGACAAAAGGATAGTCAGGTAGTGCCCCTTTTGCATGTATTGTGTCTGATCCACCACCCAAGACTCATCAGACTAGAATTGGTTTGAGTAGACTTGATCAGTCTCCTTCTCAGCTATGGAACTTGATTCCTGTGCAATGTATTCGCACAAACCTCTCCCCCAAACCAAGCTTGGTTGGTCTAATGTCCACATCATACTTTAGGATCTTTGTGATCCACTTTTCCCTTTTTCAGTTATCTCACCTTCTGTGATATACTCCCGCACAGTAGGATGTGCAATGAGGATAGTGATTTTATTGGCCAACACCAAGTGTCGAAACTTCTTTAAGCTTTTAACAATGGAAAAAGCCTACTTCTCTAAAAATTTATACCTGGTCTCATAATCCTTAAGAGTCCTTGAGTGAAATGCAATAGGATGCTCTCCATTATCTTCCTTGTCCTTCTAAGTGAGCACGGAAGCTATGCTATGTTGGCCGATGTATACATAGAGTAGAAAATCTTTGGAAAAGTTAGGGATAGCCAATGCCGGAGCAATGGAGATAGCTATCTTTATCTGCTCAAAAGTTGATTTTCCCTTGGGGGTCCATTTGAAAATTAGGTTTTTCTTAAGCATCAGTGTGATCGATCTCATAATGCCTACAAAATCTATAATGAACCTACTGATAAAGTTGACCTTCCCCAAAAAATACTACAGTCCCTTCTGATTTGTTGGTAGGGGTAACTCCATTATGGATCTCACTCTTTCGGGGTCTATTGTTATTCCCTCTTTTGAAACTACAAAACCAAGTAGCTTACCTTGAGGTACTTCAAAAACACATTTTTTTGGATTCAAAGAAATCTTGAACTATTGACAGTTCTAGAAAACCTTCTCTAGATGATCAAAGTGGTCATCTTTTAACTTTGAAAAGACCGTCAGGTCATCCAGGTATATTAGGATAATTAGGTTGATTATTCCTCTAAAGGAAATATCCATTGCTCATTGAAAAGTCGCACCAGCATTTGAAAGTTTGAATGACAGTTTTGAGTATGAAAACGTTCCCCACTTAGTGGTAAATTTTGTCTTATGTTGGTCATCTTCTTTTACATATACTTGGTTGTGGCCTAAGAAACCATCAAGCAATGAAAACATCTATGATCCGGCCATAGTCAGCAAGATCTGCTCCATTGATGGAAAAGGGTAGTGGTCTTTTAGTGAGGCTTTATTCAAATCTTAAAAATTGACACAAAGCCCAATATCACCATTCTTTTTTCGAACTGGTACCAAATTTGACACCCAGGTGGAATGCTTAATCGGATATATGATCTTGGATTCGATCAATTTGGTGAGATCCTGCGCCATCAACACTTTGACCTTTGGATTGACTGGATTTTTCTTTTGTTAGATGGGCTTTGACCCTTCTGCCAAGTTAATGGTGTGCTGAATTATACCTAGGTCATACCCTTTGAGATCATCATAGGTCCAAGCAATAACCCCATCATATTTGGAACATAGATCCTTTAGTATTTCCTTGTCTCTTTGTGGAACTTCCCTTCTGACTTTTAACTTCCTATCATTTCTGACATCAAGTTCTTCATAGTCCCTTGTGTTCGCAATGACCCTCTGATTTCCATTTCTTGCATCTTCATAGTCAAAGAGATTTTCAAGGGAGATTAATCCCCGAGGAAGCTTGTTTCCCTTTAAGTGGATAACTTGTTCTTCGGGAAATTTTGCTCCTCATTGTGAATAGTCAGAAACTGCTCATGTTTTCTATATAAAAGCTACTATTTGTATATCATCATCAAATACTTGTCATTTTTTATCATTTTCGGGGATTGCGGGTCAAATGATGACCTGTTGCATTCTACTTGGTTGGATTGGAAATTGGTTCAAATTGCAAACAGATAGAATTCATCCAATCAGTGACATTGTTTTGATATTAGGGAATAAACTATATATTGAAAGCTTCAAAACTCTCAATCAAATCCCATATTTGACATTTGTACGACTTCATTCTTGTATTCTTTGTAGCTGCTTTCCCACGGACTTGGCTCACAAGTAATTTTGAATCTTTGAAAGCTTCCATCCTCTTTACACCCGTTCACTTGGTAAGGATAAGACCATGGACCAAGGCTTCATATTATGCGTCATTGTTAGAGTATAAGAACTAAAAATGAAAAGCTTTGAGGGTCTTTGCCCCTATTGGGGACACTAGTCAAATATCCACTCCAGAAATGACTTTACATTTGGCACCATCAAAATATAAGGTCCATAGATGATTTTCTATTGGATCATCATTTTCCTCCTAATCCTTCATCAATTTCAGAAAGACTTGATCATCATCAAAAATCACGTAAGTGCCTAACCCTGTTGTGTGAAAGTTTATGAATGGGTCAGAATCAATGAATTGGTTGAGTAGCACCTCTTCCTCGGGAGTCTGATCACTCATGTCTTCTTCATCTTCCAGCATCTCTACACAATATCTCTCCTACTACGAAAAAGAAGTATGCAATGCTTCAAAGCATAGGACTACATTTCCACTATATGTTTGGGATGCAAGGATTCAGACAAAATATTCATCTTCGCCTCATGCTTGGTTCTAAATATTAGGTGGGACCAATCAAGTGCCAAATATCTACCAAGCTTCACAGTGAAATTTCTTGAGAGGCACATTCTGAAGACTGGGGGAATGTAAATCACTACTATTTCTTGTGTGACTATTTGGCTTGCACATGAGAAAAGGGTTAGAGATATATCTTTTATCCGACCGACGATTGGAACCTACTTCCTGTCGAATTGCATGATTCCCTTCTCAAGGGGCTCATCTTTAAGTTTCAAGGCATCAGCCACTTGTTTTTGCATGACTGTTGTACTAGCCCCCGAATCAATCATGTTATTATGCAAAAGCTTATCTCCCACAATAAGGGTTAAAAAGAAAGGTGTGTGCTTTGGCTTGCTTACCTCTTTCTCTTTTGCATTGTCCATGTCATTCACATAAGCTGCTACTTTTAGAACATGAGGGTCCAATGCAGATCCTTTGTCTCTGCTTTGACCACACGACGGAGTCACATCTATCTACAGTATTCGTTCTTCTTTCTTTAATGATTCCATAAGCAATGTATTTTGCTCGAGGATAGATATGACATCCCACAGAGATAGATTGGTAGGTTCCTTCTTCAATTGTTCCACTACATTGAGCATTTTGACTGGTTGGGTCTTGGGCTTGAATGGTGGTATTTTTATTGTTTTTGAAATAAAACATTTTTTCATGAATGGGCTAGGTGACTTATTCATCTCCTTCTCTTGCAATGACGTAGTGTGCGGCTACAGATCCTGCTTCTCTTGTAGCGGCAGACAATGTGGCTGGGGACATGGTAGAGCCTGTTGCATGTATTATCTTGTGAGCCTTCTTTTGGATCTTGTGTTGTAATCTGACTATACTTGTGGAGGACTAGTCATCAGAGCTTCATTTGCAAACACCACATCTTCTTCCTCCATCCACAAAAATAGTGCTTGGTCGGGCGCAATAGCTAGTTGTTGCTCTAAGGACATTCCTTGCATTTGCACTCTAAAGCAGGCATTTTTCATTTTGGAGGACTCATATTCTTCTGCATTCAGGGACGTGCCCTTGCTTCTTTGTTCCGCTATTCTCTGTTGCATATTTCCCCTTGGACAATTTTGGAGCATATGGCTATCACTACATGGGAAGCACCATGCATTATCATCTTCCACCAAATTGTTTTGTCCTGGGATTAACACTTTACTTTGGTTGTCCTTGACCATCTATAACGGCATGGTGACCGGAACTATCCAGTTTGTAGACGTCATTTGTTGGCCTCCTCCTCGGGAAGGCCCTTGATATGTATTCTATTGATAGGATGGCCTACTTCCACTTTAGGTTTGATTGGTCTATTTCGGAGGTGTTGCTTGCTACCGTTTGATAAGAACCAACTCGTTAGCAAAATTCTATATGAGACTCTTCATGTCATTGATATCTGATGCTATAGAGGAAGAGCCCAACATGCTTGTCTAAGCGGTGGGGTACATGTACATGGAATGTGGTGTGGCAGATGTTAGTTGTGTAGCAAAAATGTTTGACATAGCTTCTTTCAGAGGACCGTCAGATATTTCTACAAATAATAGCATCAGAGGTCATGGCGGAAGCTTCCCGACATCAATCAAACTATTTTTTTCTTGCATAGCCAAATCGTATGCATCGGGTAAGATATCCCCTCCCATGGAGGTTATCATCACCGCGATGTCTAAATTGAAAGACTTCAGGTAAAACATAAATTCCATCACAGCTGGGGGTCGAGTAGTCACTAGGATTCTTTACTAGGTTTTGTGAAACCTAGTGTTGAAGTTGATGGCACCTTCAAATTTTGCAAATTTGAATTACCCATATTGAAAATTTTGCCTTTGCACTCTCAGAAGTGCACCTAAAGAATCTACCTAAGTGACCTACTTTGGAGGGTCGTAATTTGGTTCCTGTTGATTTTTCATGCAAAACCCCTTGGTGAGCCCACTCATGTGACATATATGAGGAGGCATGTCAATTTTTAGCTTCCCATGATGAGTTTTGATAATTTTGACAATGTTTTGAAAAGTGAAGCTGGAGGGTTTTGACACTTTTCTAATGTTTGCAATTTTTTTGTTTTGCAAATCTCACGATAACCCATTTCTTGTTTTGGTCTGAAACCTCTACAACTCCATTTTCATCAAAATTAGAGGTCATTTAATGCATTTCCGGTGTGTTAAACAAGTCCTAGGGGCCAATTTACAAAGGAGGTACCTAAATTTTAATGGCTAGGAAAATTTGGAGGAAATGGGTTTTTTTTAAATAATTTATTATGGTCATAGGTAAAAATTCATGGCTCTAGGTGTCCTGGTTTGGACATAGTGAATTTCCTCTGAATGGCCCGTAGGCATAATTAAAAGTCACATTTTTTCTAAAGTTTCAAATGTCAATATTTAAAATATTTTGAATATTTAAATATTGTGAAAATATAAAGGGGAAAATATAAAACACATTTCTAATGTTTTGGAGGACAAACAAGTTTAATTCTTAGCTCTGATTGATCTAGAGGCAGCTTTCACGGCTTTCACAGTTGCACGGAAAACTCATGGCCAAAAAGTTTTGTTTTTCCCTGTTGAAATCAGTCATGCAACATTTCCAACAATAAATTCTGATATGAAAAGGTTTATTTAATGTCTTCCTTATTTTGGTAAACTTTTGGTTGTGGCCAACCGGTGATGAGCGATGGTGTATGATTTCCATCGCTGACCCTTACATTGTCGCCAGTTCCTCCTCCCATTTTCTCATTCAACCGGCGATGAGCATTGCCCATTGCTGGTTTACTTCCTTTCTCTTCCACCCAACGAGCGATGCACAGGAGGTAATCAATGGCTAAAGAGAAAGAATGTGTGGGCCCGTGGATTTTTCTACAAGGCACGAATGGTGATGCTCGAGGAAGATTTGAATTTCTGTCATGATTAAAGATAAAGTTTGGGCATAAAGTGCCAAATAAAAGCATTGGTAAATATTTTTTAAATGTGCAGGAGCTAGGAGGTAAAAATGAAGTGAATATTTAAAGTGCAGCAAGTAAAAGAAGCTAAATGAAGCTTTCATAGGCAAAGTCATTTTTAGCTTCAGGTAAATGGTGAAGTAAATAAGGGGTGCAATACTTTGAATGAAGTATTTCAAATAAACAAAGGAAAATTTAGAGGCAAAGTTTTTTGCAAAGGTAGAGAGAAGAGAGAGGCTTTTCAATTTATGTTGTTGATGGATGAAAAAGGAAGCTGCCAAGTGTCTTCTACAGATTTATCTTAGGGCTTCTTCTATTTATTCTTATACTCATTCTTTTCTCACTGTAAAGGGTTTTTAATTCTTGTGTGGGGCTGGGTAGATAGAGAATGTTGAGTTCAAGTCATGAATAGAGTCTGTAAAGCTGTAAATTGTTGATTTTATGAGTAAATATCAACCAGTTTATACAAATAAATCAATAATGTCATCAAATTGTCTCTAGATTTGTAAATTTTCAGTCATATGAATTCAATAATACCAAGTATGTTTGAGTTTTTCATCTCAAAATTCCTGAGATTGTGTTATGTGTTCATGGTTTTGTTTCATTGAAATAGTTAAAATACTTTGAGTAGATAATTATGATATTAAGTGTGCAAGTTGGATCTGATAAGGAGAATTTGATTGACAACAGGAGTGGATATGTTGATGTAATGCATTAACAATTTGAATCCACTAGTTGATGTTCATTTGCTGATGAATTCATTTTATGAATTTGACTCCATGGCCCAGAATTAGCCACTGATCTGTCATTTAGCTTTGTGCATTCTTAGAAACAAGTTTAAATTCAAAATCATTTTAAATCCTTATTCTTTGGTTGAGGTTTAGTGTTGAGTTTTGCTTCCCAATTGCCGAGTGAGTTTTGATGTACCAAAAATGCAACCAGATTTGAGGTTGTCAATGCTTTCCTTGGTTTATTTCATTGGGATTTATCTGCTATAAAAAGCAATGTTTGTGTATGAGTGAATTAAGTTTCTAGGCATTATATAGGTTGACCCACCTTGGCCCTGTAGAGCCATAAGTGTAGGAGATTTTAGTTTTTGATTGAATCTTGTCAGTTGGCCGAATCCACCATTGAGTTTGATCATTAGAAAGTGGTTATTCTATAGGATTCATTGGATTGTTCAATTTGGAACACCAATAGAAGTCACTCATGGATTCTTGTGGGGCTCTTTTGATGGTGATTAGTTGATGTAGAAATGAAGAACAATCTCCCTTCTCTGAGAACCGTTTGAACAACCTCTCTCCAAGTTGATCCTAGGAGAGGATAGAACTTGAGGCCAAAGATTGATACCAATCTTGAGCCTTTCCTTTGAAAGAGGTAGCTAACAGCCTAAGGGCAATATTCTCCTCTACTATATTATGTACCCTACATACCTCCGCTATATCTTGAAAGTATTTAGAGGGAGTTTTGAAATCTTCTCAAAAAAAAATTTGGGATAGCCTTGAGGGCATTAGTGGGTATGGCAGGCCATACATTTGGGGGCATAGGTGGTCGTAGCAGGCTACTGCTATCCTAGGTTACAAAATTTCCAGGAGTAGGGGCAGCTACATGAGCCATGGAGAAAAGATTTCTATGAATCGGGTATACAGGTATCCTGATCTGGAAGGTTGAGCCTCTGGGTGGAGTAGATAAGGCTCTAGATATTGGGATCTTCTCACTCTATTGCTCCTTATAGGTGATACAAAACCTATAAGTCTTCTTCTCCTAGGTACTGAAGCAGGTAATTGGGAGTACTGGAAATGGCCTCTTGAAGATTCTCTTGTTTGGATTCTGGGTATGAAACTTCCAGTTTCTTTCCTTGGCATGATTTAAGAATTATTTGACTTCTAATTAGGCGTTCAGAGAACTTTGGGTCCCACTGGGCATGCCAAAAAAAAAATTGTTGATCATCAAAGATTGCACCTCTCCCACAGTCTTATCAGAAATTCAGTGAGTGGGGGATTGATTTGTGTCACACTGAATACCTCCAGGATTTTTATAGAAAGTCAGCTCTTCTCTGAGTTTTGGAGAAAAGGGTAGAAGAAAATATAAACATAGAACATAAAAATGGCAATACACCAAAGATTTTACAACATTTCAAACCCAATCTTTCCTATGAATGATATATTTAGACACAAAATGCCACAACCCTTCATTATTGGGAAGAGAATGAACAGTAGAGGCTAACTACAAGCATGGTGAAGTCTTTCAAATCTCCCCGCAAGCAGTGTTCATTAAGGTTTGATCAAACATAAAGATTTCCAAGGTTAACAGAAAAACATTCAGAGATTTCATAAACTCTCTCTCTTATTACAACACAATATAACAAAACAACAACCCTTCAAAAAAATAGAGAAGTCCACAAATATAATCTAATTTTCACAAGTCATTATCCTACCATATAAGCCTACAACATGGAAATCAACAACTTAAACTATTTGAATTCTGCTTGACATAGTGTTTTATTCATAATGAAAGCATAAAGAAGGAAAACTTGATAAAGCCCATACATGCATAGTCTTAAAGATTTCTTCCAAATAGTTTGTGTTTAAATATCAAATGAACTTTAAAACAAAGGTCAGATGCCAATCCGATAATAGTTTGAGCATAAACAATATAACATGCTAGAGAAAAGTAGTTGTGCAATTCAACTAAAGAAACTTTTCCTCAGCAAAGGAAGCTGAATCTTGGAATCCCACCCTTTGTTTTTTCGTTGCCTCTCCTTTATAGCTGCAAAAAGAGAAAACCTCTACCACAACACTGAATTAATTGCTACCAGATGTTGGCATTTCATAGCACATGATCTGATCATAGATCTTTAGTTAGGTCATAGCAATTTTTTCTCATCAATTCTCAATTGTTGCATTAATGCCTTTTAGATATTTTAGCAAAGATAGTTATCTAAAAGTGATCAGATCTTAGAAAATAGCCTAGTAAAAGTATAGTTGACTAGTCATGTAACCCAACGACATTGACTCAAAGCCTCCATCCTGAAAACCAAAAAGGAGCCAATAAGCTCCAAAATAGATCACTTCATGGAAACACAAATTTCCTGTAGTGAAGAGATGATGTGTCAAACAAGAAAAAAGTTTCATACTCGTGAAAATCACTCCTTGAGAAAATTTCTACCGAGCTAGTAGGTGTCTCAGCCTTCTCCCAAAAGGAAGGTGATAAAATGAAAGTTGTGCAACCACCAGTGACATATTGCACACCTTTCTGAACAACTTTACTTGAGCGCAGACACATCTGAAGCCAAAAAAGTAAAAAAGTTGAAAATAAAAAATGATTAAGGAAAAATTGATTCACAAAATTAAAAATCAAATTCTTAACATAATTGAAATGTAGAAAAAATTACATGGTTAGAAAGCTAAGAGAGAGCTCACTATTATTATAGTATTTTTTAACTATACATTGAAATATGTGCAAACTTGATGGAGAGCATGCTCAAGATTTTGTCATTTTTTAGAATTTACAAAAAAAAATGCCTATGGGCATTGACATGTAAGTCCAACCCTTTGGGTTGGATGACCAAGGAAAATCAAACCCTAAGGGTTGGAAATACCCAAGGCAACTATAAATGTGAGCATGTTATAATGCAAGTTTTTTATAACATGATCATGTTATAACACAAGCATGTTATTACTTTATCATGTTATAGCGCAAACACATTATAATGCAAGTGCATTATAATAAAAGCATGCTATGATGTGAGAATACCATAACAAAAAAATATGTTTCCAAGAAGCAAAAATACCTCTCTTTCTCTTCCCATCTCTCTCTACCTCCTTATATAGCTCTCACTCTCCATCTTCCTCTATATCTTTCTATATCTTCCTCTCTAGCTCTCCCTCTCTATCTCCCTATCTCTATAAATTTTATATAGCTATTATTCTATTTTACAAGGCTAGGTTAGTGTTATATACATGAAATAAGAATTTAAATATAAGTAACATTTACATATAGAAATTTAATTCCTTATTGTTCTAGAGTCACTTTGTTGAGGGTGGTGTTAGCACTTACAACTTGCCAAGCAATAACAAGTTTTTTCTCCTCTTGAAAAGTAGAAATCTCCTCCAATGCTTCTTTTAAGTCAGATCTTGACCATGTGGTACAACAAAGTGGTTATTGTTAATGTGTTTCAACAAGGGGCTTGGATTGTTAGGTTTTCCAAAAATAATACTATTGACATGCAATTGAAAATAATAGATCTAATATTCAAAAAAGGAATTACACATCCAGATTTATTCATAGTAGATTTATATCAATTATTATACTCTCTCTCAATGATTTTAGAATGATTTAAAAGAAAATTCAAAAGATTGAGGGTAACAAGAGAGAATTAAATATTCTAAATTAAACAAACAATGACAAGATCTATTTCATCAATCGATTTTGAACATTCAAACAAAATCTCATAAATCACTATTAAAGCAAATAGTCATTCACATAGTTGTTGTTAACATTGATGTAATCTTCTAGGGAAATAAAATTAATCACAATATTTTTAGATTTCATCAATTTAGAATGCTATCAAACATGTGTAGGTCTAAGACAAAATATTATTCAAATCTAGAATAACATACGAGATTTCATTAATTTGTTCAATTCAAGAAAATAGAACAATCATACCATCACCAATACACCAAATTGTGACCCATGCAACATGGGCATGATCCTTTGATTCATCAAAATATGATCTTCACAAAGTCAATAGGAAATCCATGCTAAGAATGTATATGTTTATTTTACAAAAATACATCAAACAAACCCTTTAAAATAATTCAAAATAAAAAATATATAGGACATAAGGTTCCATAAATTATGGATCTGAAACAAGAGCTAACTGAAACTAACTTGAAACAATCTTAATTTTTCACTTTAAAGGAGCGAAGAGGGAATGGGAAGAGGAGTGGGAGGGGGGGGGAGGAATTTGAAATTTGGGGATGATTCTAGAGAGGAAGGTGACGATTATGCAGATGCGGATGGTTTACTATTGGGCTGGTTGTTGAGGCCATTTTGTGGGGCTACTGAGGAGTGGAGTTGGTTGCTATCTTTGGCCTAGGATGCGATGTTGCGGGTCTATTTGTTTCTTCCATCCTTTTGGAAAGTTGTGGTTTGGTGTAGGTTTCTATCATTTTCCTATTGGGGAGTCATGTTTCGGGTTTGGTTGTTGCTTTCACCCTATGGGGTTTTTCCCAGTTCTTCTTTCTTGGGTGTGCGATTGGGTGCCTATTTGCTTCTTCTTGCGGGCTTGGCTGCCTCATTGCCTTTGGTGTTGCACTTTTTTGAGGCTCTTACTCTAGTGGTAGTTGTGGTTTTTGGGGCACCTCTAGTGGGTTTGACTATGGAGACATTTTGGCATTTTTTAGACCCTGATTGGCATGTAAGGTCAAATGTTGCTTTAATTGGTTTTGTCTTCTCTCTAGTTTTTCCACTAGTTGGCTCTCCTGACCTTTCCAGTGCCTCTTTGTTGGATCTTTCTTTCATTGTAGCTTTGGGGTTGTGCTTCAGTGGGACTTCCTCTTTGATGCGAGATGTGGGTTTTGGTTTTCCTTTGGTGAAGTTGTCTATGGAGAGGTTTTGGCATGTTTTAGACCCTAACTGGCATGTAGGGTCAGAGGTTGTTCTTCATGGTCTTGCCTTCTCTCTACTCTCTCTGCTTGGGGGATTTCTTTTCCTTTTCCTGCTTCTCTCAAGTCCTAGTGGCTTTTCATTGGTGTTGTTTGCTTTGCTTGGTTGTGAGGTTGCTCTTCTTTGGGCTTTGCTTCATTGTAGAGAGGTTGTTGTTGCTTATCCTTTGGTGCCTCTCTTGTTGTCTGGGATTTTCCTTGAGTTTTTTTCTTGGTTGGTCTTTGTTCTTTCAAGTCCCAGTTGTTTTTGGTACAGTTTGATGTTACTCTTGGTTTGGTTTTGAAGCTGCTAGCTAGCTTTTCCAACAAGGTTTTTTTGTTGTCCTAGTTGTTCTTAATGCCTAAGGGAGTCTTGACTAGCCTTTCTTTTGATGGGTGTTCCTCTTTTGAGGTGGATAATGAGTTATTTTGTTTTTTGGTTTCTCCTCTTTCATGATAATTTAAGGGTGATGTTTCCACCTTTGGTTTAGATTTGATAGGGATGATTTCTTTGTTGACCCTGATGTTGATGGTTCCCCTAGTTACTATGTTAACTCTTTTTGCTAGAGTGTTGGATTTCTTCGGTGTCCTACAGTTGGTGTCTCCTATTGAGGTGGAGACCTCTCCTATGGAGGTGGAGATGGGTGTTGTTGGTATGGTGGTTTTCTCTCACTTCTTCTACAATTTTTCTCTAGTGCAACTTTTATTGAGGAGGAGGCCATTCCTATGGATGTTGAATGAGGATTGGTTGGAGTTCCTTTGTAGTGGCAGCTTGGGTTTCCATGGTGTCTACTCTTATAAAAGGTGGAGAGGGTATGTTGATAGGCTCTAGTTTTTCTAATCATTTGGTTTTCCATGACTTGGCTATTTCAGCCAGTGGTTTGCCAAGTTGGGTGGGTGTTGATGCTAAGTGTTTTACTATTGTATGTTGTTACATGCTGATGATTTCCTAGTTGTCTCAGGTGGCGACTGGTTTGTTGTTATGTGGTTGATGTTGGTGATGTCTAAGGGTTCAAGGTCCCTGCCAAAACCTAGTTGTAAATTGTTTAAGGTCCCTTCAAAACCTTTGGGTTCAAGGTCCCTATTAAAACCCAATTTTATTGGGTTTTCGATTCCTTTCAAAACCATTTTTTGTAGCTTGGTTTTGCTCTAGGTTTGGGTTGTCTTGTTAATCCTTTGAAGTGTTGTTGTTGTTTTATTGTTGGTTGTTCATTGCTTTTTATTTTGGTAGCATGATTGTCCTTGTTTGGGTTTTAGGTCCCTTTAAAACCTGTTTGTAAATGGTTTCAAGTCCATTCAAAACCTGCTTATCCCATATAATCAAAAATGAAACTAACTTCAGCACCCCAAATCTATCTGAGTTTAACTAGAAGATAACTAAAATGCCTCAGTTTCATTTTTGAGACAAACTAAACTTGAACTAAATAACCTAGAAGCATAACTAAAAGTAAACTAAAATCAAACACCAAATCGAGAATTATAAATTTGGCATTGATTTATTACAAAATTATTTGAAAATAAAATCAAAATTAAAAGCTTTGACTCTTGTTAGCTAGGAAAGTTGTTGATGAAGGTAGAAATAACTTCATTCATTTTTCCATGGGTGGGACTCGGTGATACTGCAGTTTTATTCTCTGGTTGAGATCCAAACTCTCCATTTGTTCCTATAACTCGACAAAGGTAGTTAACTCATCTTGGAATGAGTGGATTCATGCTTACTTATCTATTATTTTTTGAATTACTGCTTGAGTGACTTGTCCTTGCATAAGCTTCTTCAATTGTTCTACCATTTTACTTGGAGCTATACACACTTTTTTGGGTTATACTATTCTCATCACTAATGTAGTGATAGGAATTTATTGTTTTCTTTAGCACTCTATTGGCTAAGGCTAAAAAATCAGATTTCCTTTGCTCTAAAGCAAGAATCCATCCCTCAGGGTGAGAATACCTAACCTCTCCTTTCAGTGCTACTTGCAATGTTGATTTGGGAGTAGCTACATCCACTAGCCCAATCAAATTATTAATACAGATCATTAATTGGGCCACCTAAGCTTTGAGCTCCTCCTTTGTGTTTTCATCCTTTTGCATCCTTTTAAGGATAATAGAGATAGACATTTGGAGAGATTTTTGCTTTTCTTCCCATGTCTATACACCCAAATCAACCTACCGGATTTGATAATCCTCGGGCCTCAACTATGACTCAAATTTATTTACTAGATGGATTACTATTTGAGTTGTTCTATTGTCTTGCTCATCCATGGTGACTATGGATATTCTCCTCACCCTTTTCTTCTTCTTCTTGGTGGGAGACTAGAAGGCTTTTGATAATATGATTAAACTCTTCTCTTTATCTCCTTCTATATATGTCCTTTATATTCTTTGTATAGTATGATCTAACCAGATGGGCACATTGGAGGACACATTTCTCTATGGAGAGGGAACTATTTTTGTGTTATGGGAGCCTTTTGAGTCAACTTACTTAGTCTCCCTTTGCTTTGTTTCTACCCTTATATCTTCCTCCTCTCCCAAGACATGTTCTTTTGGTACTTCTTTTATTTGGTCCACTTCTTGTTTCTGAAGTTCTTCTACTACTAGATCTCTACAATGAGAACTTCTTTTGGTGCTTCCACCTCTGCCATTGTCTCTTCTTCTACAAATGTTTTATTTTGAACCTCACCTTCTTCAAATGATGGCTCATTTTCTTAAGGAGAAGGAAGAGGAGGGTCATGTGGATGAGAAGGTGGAGGTGGAGGTGGAATGGGTGAAGTTGAATCATGAGGTGGAGAGGGTGGAAGAGAAGGAGGAGGTGATGGAGGAGAATCATGTAGAGACATCAAAGAAGGACGAGGTGAAGGAAAAGTGGATTCATGTGGAGGAGCTGGGTAATGGATTTGAGGAACCTCTCTTTGAGAAACCCTTTCCTGAATGGATACCTTAGTTCTATTCCTTATCACCAGTGTGATTTCTTCTTTAGCATCCTCCTCACTTGAACCAATTTCAATCCTTTCCTTAGCATTTGTTTTGTTTGTTGTAGCCTTGGAAGATGAATCCTTTTCTATTTTGGTTGTTGTAGGAGAGAATCCTTCACATGTTTTAACCTTTTTGGTGGTAGGTTGTGGTTTTAGCATCTCCATCATGGGGAAAGGAGACTTAAGCCATCTCAAGGAGCAAGTCTTGACTCTTGAAAACCTAGTGTCAATACTTTCATCTTCTTGAATTGAACAATCTTCATTAAAGATTGGTTGATTGTAGACACCTTTCCCACGATATATGGGATCCAAGACCTTCCCATTTTCCTTGAGGTCTTTGGGAACTTGGGCATCTGTGCAATATTTTATTAAACTTACTATCAATAAAAAATAATCCTTCATCCTAACTTCAAATTCTTCTTCATAATTGGCCCAATAGTCCTTTATTGTAGGCTCATGTATGAAGAAGGAGCCTATAGCCTTGCTTATTTTACCAATTGGTTCAAATCAAACCCTTGGGTCATTGTACATCTCTAGGGAGTATTTAGCCAACTTCATTTATGTTCATTCTTTGTATTTTTCATGTTGGTGCATGAATATACTCCAACCTTAACTGGGAAAGCATATCCAGACTTATGATTTCTAGCTATCAACTTGTGAATCTTATTTACCTCTCTATAAATCTCCAATAGTATCATTTTTCAAATGGATACCTTGGAAAATTATATGGAGATTCGTTAAATCCATCCACTTTGATGTAGGTAAAGGTTTTGAATTGAATGTACCAGTTCCCCCAAATTTTAAGCTCTTTCATGGCTTCAATGGATATTATTCTAGAGAAATCTCCCTCTAATCCTCTAATCACTGCATAGACAAAGTTGTCATTAACAACATAAAAATGTGTGTAACTATCCTCCAATTTCAATTGAGGATAGTGCTCATAAATGATGGCCTCCCCAAGCTAGAAGGAACCTACTCTAATCAGCCTTAGGAAAATGGCTTGAGTAGCCAGTAGAGACACCAAGTATGATGTCATGTAAAGCTTGGTGTTTTGGAGGAAATTATTTAACTGTTCATGTATGGTATCACTAATTAGGATAGGCTAGTTAATCTTCATGATCTTGCAATTAGAAATGGTCAAGATAAACTTAACCATCCATGAGTAGAAATCTCGAGCATGGGGGTACCTAAACACTCTACTCATCAATGTAATCAAGTCTTTGGCATCCTCCCAAAACTCACTTCTATGTTGCACTTTGGCCATCTTGAGGGCCATCTTCCTAGGATTTAGTTGGAGTTGGTTGTTGATGAGGTTAAGACTACTTGCCTCATGGTTCTCAAAATAATAAATTTATTTCTTCATGTCTATAACCTCATATTGGGGAGAGGCAAGGATCTTGAATACCCTTTCAATCATATTAGAACTAGATCCAAAACCACTTCTCCTACTAATCCTAAAATCCTTCTATGTCTATGGTCATAATATTGTGCACATGTCATACCAGCTCTAGAGATTGTACAGTTATTAGAATGGAAGCTTCCTCCACTAAGCTTGAAATAGCCAATGTGGTGGTTACACATTTCCTTGTTTCTTCATCATAAATCCTTCTCTTGAATTCATCCATGTCCACATGCCCTGGGTTAGTGTCTCCAATTTCAGTGTAAGAAGAGAATATCTTTGATGGAGGGTGTAGCCCTTGTATTGGCACTTCATCTCAATTGGATCCTTTGGCATATCTCTTGTGTATAAAACACCATGTGTCAAGATAATCCATAATAAATACTTAAATGAGGATAAAAAATAACTTAGATTGTAAATAAAAATCTTATTAAAAGAGTACTCTTAACAAAAAGAATACTAGCGAGGATCAGGCATAGCTTACCAAAGAGCCAAAATAGCTTAAATGAAGGAAGTCTGAGCACATTTAAATTACCATATATGTAATTAGCATGTAAAGCAAAAACTAAACTATCGAAACCTGATGTCCAAAGGGGTGACTCTAAAATTTAGAAAGGCATGAAAAAGGGAATCAGGCATTCGAGGTCGGGAGGTTTGGTATAATGTATATTTCATTAGAAGATAAAGGGTAGACAAAACTACCAACACTCGATACCTAAAGGATTGAAGCCTCATAAAAAATGCCAATGCACAAAGATAGCCTTATATGCAAGAATTCTAATTCTTGATATGATTAAATCATAAAAATCATTGATCGGTGTGCTAGGAAAAAATATGATCTAACAAAACCAAAAAATGGAGAAATGATAAAAAAAATAAAAAACAAACGAAAGAGGGAAAAAATGAAGGAAGAAAATAGAAAAAAAGGGAAAAATAAATAAGGATGTACTATTGAATCAAACAGACATGAAACACAACACTAACCCCACACAAAAATTAGAACAATGCCATGATTTTGAATAAAACTTGAAGAAATCATGATGCCTACCTGGCTAGGGTGTGGGGATGAAGGAATGAACATGGCAAAGAAAAAATAGCATGGAGTCAATGAAAAAGCAACCACTTGAACACTAAACTAGCATAGGAGCAGATGACAATGGAAGATAAAGAGTGCACGAGAGGGTATTTCACAAGTTCACAAGAATTTGCAGAGCTTAGAATACTTTGAATGTAGAAGATAAAGCAATAAAATGATCTTTCATTAACCCATAAACCACTCAACAACCCTAATTATTCCCCATTATTGACCTACTAAATGCTTTATTTGTGAATTAAATGTGTCTGATGGATGTGACCAGCTTGACAAATGAGGTGAGAAGACTTCAACAATGTCGGTCTTTCAGGATTGGAGGTTTGCTTCAATGAACACATCGATGCATGAAATTCCAACTTGATGAAAAAACAACACGGAGCAATGAGCAGGCATCAAGGTTTAGGCCCAATCCTTGAGGCATTCCAACATTGAGTAACTCAAAACTTTGACACTCAACAAAACACTAAGAAGAAAGGGGAAAAGGCAAGGAAGAGGGAAAGAAGGGAAAATGAAAAGAGAAGGGGAAAAGAAGAAAGAAAAAGGGAGAAAAAGAAAGAAGGGAACAAAAATAAACAAAAGACAACAAGGAAATAAAAGAAAAGGGGGTCCTTGTTCTATCCAAAACAAAATGGGATGTGGGTGCAAGGCACAACAAATTACAACCAACAAATGAAATTCTTAAAAATCATTTCTTCAAAAAAAAATCAAGAAAACTTAAATTCGACAAAATTAAGAACCAAAAATTAAGAAGAGTCCATGTTAATCTAGGTATTGACCAATTCATCCATCACAATAGAATACTTGAATCTGATAATGTGTTCAAATGATTTATTCCTTAAAAATAGGATGTAAATGATTTAGAATGACTTTTGAATCAAGAAAATTGTTTGATCTTGCATTTCTCCTAGCTATTTTTGTATTAATGATAGTAAGTTTCCACAATCCATATCATAGATTTGTATTGCTTTTGGATTCAATTGTGTTGAGAGTTTTTAGCATCTTGACACAATCGAATCTAGAAGCAATACAAATCTATTTTTGTATTATCACAAGTATATATATGTGTGTGTTATTTATTTATTTATTTTTAGGACTTAGTTGGTGTGACCTAGGCATAGCTCTACTACCAACTAGGAATCCATAGCCCTGATAGAGATACCTCTAATTCCCTCAAACATAACTCTAATTCCAACCAAGTTTCCATAGACTTGATAGAGATTATTTGAATTTCCCATTTTCATTGAGAGCCTTATTCATAATTTTATTTATAATGTATATTATAGGCTATCACCTGGTGTTGAGCTGGGAATCATAGTGGTCACTAATAAAGACAACAATCTTATCTTTTATTGAGTTCAAAGATCATTACCACCCACCCTTAATCCAAATCTTGATTTCCTTAAATGTTGTATATATAGTAAGATTCGTGCAACTAAATTCAAAGACTCATTGGCTTCATACACTAGACTGTCTAAGAATTCCAAGCTTAATAAAAGATTAGTAAAATTTGAAATTACATAAGGAAAAGGTTTGAAAAAGAAACACTACAAGCACCTTTTGCAAGATTGATATTCAGTCTTGAAACACTCACATAAACCCACAAATGGAAAGGGAGGATAAGAAAGAAAGAAAGAAAAGGAACATCAAGAATGGGAAATGACACAACAAACACAACAGGAAAAGAAAAAGAAAATAAGAACAAAACAACCCTAATTATTTACAAGGAGACACAACGTCCCCTAGAATCCAAAATAATATTTGAGAAACTTCCCATTAATAGACAATGGGGTTAGCTCTACCATCATGGAACCAATCCTAAAAGTGATTTCTCCTAAAATTTTAGATATCTTATAAGGACCTATCCAAAGTTTCTCAAACTTCAAATGTATTCCTTTATTTTCTTTAGACTTGTCCCAAAGTAGGACAAGATCTAAAATCATAAAATACTTTATCTTGTCTCTTTTATCAAACCATCATTTGACTACGACATGATGTTTTGAAACATTCTTGAGAGAAACGATTCTTTTTTCTTCTAAATCTAACAAATTCATCAGCCTAACTTGAATCTTATCATCTATTTCCAAATAATTCACCATGAATTTTAAAGTAGGAATTTTGAGATTCATGGGAAATACAAGCTCTAAACCATAAACCATTTGGTAAGGGAATGTCCCTAAAACATTTTTTGTTCTAGTTCTATCTACCCATAATGCAAACTTGATGTAAGAATGCCATTCTTTTGGATTTTTATCTAACAATTTCTTAATGACTTCTATCAAGATTTTATTAGTTGACTCTGTGACTCCATTACCCTGGGGATAATAATTTAATGAATATTTCAAAATTATTTTTACTCAAAATCTCATTGCAACATTTGAATAGATGAAAAATAGGGACTGTTATCACATACTAGAGAAAATGACATTCCAAACTTGGTCATTGTGTGGTCCTCCTAGAATTTGATTACCACATATGTCATACTTTGTCTACAAGCGATCACTTTAGACCATCTTGTGCAATAATTAGTAGCTACAAGGATAAACCTGTGTCTTGTATATGAGTGGGGATATATCATTCCTATAAAATCCAAGCCCCATTGGGTGAAAGAACTACCTTGTATACAAGGTGTAGTGGCATTGATGCATTCATCTCCTTGCTTGCTCCAATTCGACATATATGACAGGTTCTAACCTGTTGAAAGGAATATTTGAATAAAGTGGGCCAATAATACCCTGCCCTTAGTATCTAGTGGGAAATGGCTTCAACTAAACCATGACTAGTACCAATTTTTTTATGAAATTTTGTTAGAACTAAAATAGTTTCTTCTTTATTCAAGAATCTCAATTAAACACCCTCAAAGTTCCTTTGATATAAAGATCCATCTTTCACTATATACACTTTTCTCTTGATCCTTAGTGCTCTTCTTTAAGCTACATTCATATCATATGGGAACTCATTTTGTAGCGAGTACTAAACTATATCTTTATACCATACATACATAGTGATTTGCTACTGTGTGTACTATTGATAGACTAATTGGGTGTCCACTCCAACCAATGTTTTCGACAGTCCCTAACCTATTACCATCTTCATTGGTTGGATTTCCATATCAAACTCCTATAGAATAGCCATCCACTTTCCTCTTTTCTCTTTTAGTTCATTTTGCATCAACATCTAGACTTAACAATAACATCTAGGACTATGGCTATCACTTTTCTCCTTAGAATATAATGTCTTAACTTTTTCATAGCTTTCATGAGAGTAAAATATTTTTTATCTAGGTTGGGGTATCATATCTCTATATTTTTTAATGGAGAACTCATGAAGGTTATTGGTCTTTCATCACCATCCTCTCCCTTTTGAGTTAAGACACCGACACTAGAATGTTTTGAAGTGAAAGTATAGATGTTAAATGTCTTGGCATAATCCAGACTTGCTAACACAGGTGCACTAGTTATGATTGACTTGATTTCTTGGAAATGTTTCTTTGATTTTGAATTCCATTCGATCTTCACATCCTTATTTAGCATATAATTCAAAGGGCCCACATTTTTGTAAATCCACTAATGAAATTCCTAAAAAAATTAATCTTTCCAAAGAAATATTTCTACTCTTTCTTACTATTAGGTAATGGTAGCTTCAAAATGGAGTTAATTCTATCAAGATCAATTGATATATCTTTCTCAAAAATTATGTGACCTAAGAGATTCCCTTCGGTAACTCCAAAAATGCACTTCTTTGGGTTCAGTGAAATACATGATTCCTTGCATCATTGGAGAATATTACATAAGTCACTTACATGGTCAGATGTATCCTTGGATAATATTGTAAGATCATCCATATATATTATTAGTAATTTCCCAATTAACCCTTTGAAATTTATGTCCATCACCCTCTAGAAGGTTTCTCTAGAATTTATGAGATGAAAATTCATTCTTCAATATGCAAAGGTTCCCACCTAGTGATGAAGGTTGTCTTTAATCTCTCCCCCTCTTAGACCATGAAGTGATTGTAACCTAAATATATATCTAGAAATGACATCATCTGAGATCCATTTACTATTTGTAATACTCCATCCAGTGAGGGACGTGGATAATTATCTTTTTTTGAAGCTTAATTAAGATTTTAAAAGTTGAATTTATCCATTCTTCTTCCTTACTAGTACTAGATTTGCAACCCAAGTTGAATGTCACATCAAATATGTGATTCTGGCACTCAATAGCTTCTACACCTCTTTTTGAATCATTGCTTGAGTAAGGAATTGATAGGTAATTTTCTCTGCCTAAAGCGCTTAGTCTCCTTCTTCAGAGGAATGGTATGAGTAATTACTAAAGTTTCATAGGTTTTCAATTCCTTGTAACTCTAAGAAATGACTTCTCTATAATATTTTAGGACATTTACTATTCCACTTCTTTCCTCAATCATGCAAACCTAACCAATATAAACATCTCCCTTATCCTTTTCATCTCCTAGATTGTGAGAGTCACACTTACCACCACCCAAATTAGGTGTTTTTCTAAGGTCTTATTATATTATTATTGATAAATATTATTTCTAAATAAACCATCCCCTTAGGAATGGTTTTGGTCTTCACATTTATAATGTTGTCTTCAACCATTTCAAATGGATCTATGTCACATTCATTTTTGATTTGAGTAGTGAAAATTCTAGAATTAGTGATGAATTTAGGGATATGTTCATCATCCTTGAACACTTGAAAATTTGTAATGTTATCTAGAATTAATGGTGTAGGAACCATATCTATAGAAAATCTCTTCAAATGAGATTCGATCATTGGTTGTAAAGAGTTGGCTAAGATAGCAAGGGAATTTGTAACATAATTCTTTCTCCTTGAGATGGATTTTATGTTGAAGGATTTGAAATATTTGATCAAATCCCATACTCTATTTTTGTAAGTAGATAACCTTTTCTCATGACAAGCATACTCACTTCTAGTTTGTCTTACGACTAGTTGGGAATATTCTTCTACAAAAAACTATTTAAGCTTCTTCTAATGAGCCAACAACAATCCTTTGATTAATTCTTCGTACTCTATCACATTGTTTTTACAAGTAAATTAAAACCTGAAAGCACCCAAAACTGATTTACCTTGCAGGTTGATCAACTCGACCCTAGCACCATTCTACTATTTTCACTTAGATTCATCAAACCTACATTTCCTCACCATTTTTGTATCAGGGTTTGGTGGTTCTAGCTCATCTTTCTTTATAGGGATATCTTGTTGAGCATAAGCACAAGGAACTTTTATTGTATCATCTTCAAACTCATTTGACCTTTCCTCGTTAGGTAGATGATATCCTTCTCTTGCAATTATTTCTAAGGGAAACCCAAAGGTACCCTCATCAATACTCGGTTCAACTTTTGATTCCTTTTTATCATGATCTTCAATAACTTCATCATGTTCCACCTAATCTTCTAATATCAATGCTTCATCTAAAATTATATCTTCTTGTATTTGAAAATGCATCAGTCTTGCCAATGCATCTTGGAAAACAGGGCACAAAAACTCAGAATGATCTTCACTATGAATTTGGCATCATCCTAGCAATAAAAGTACTAAGCATTTGTATATTTACCAAGGTTAGTCATATTTTTGTACATTTTACCTAAAAATTCTCAAAAAGTATGATGAAAAGACTCAAACTCTTTCTATCCTTTGACAGGAATATTGTTCATTTGTAGCTAAGGAAAATAGCATGACATCATTCATTTTGTATACTCCTAGGTGCAATTCTATGAAAGCTACTTCATTAGGAGAATTGTACTTTGTAATCATGTGCTTTAGTTTAGGTTCTACATCAATTGTTGCCTGGTTTTTTAATCCTCTATGTGGTAACCATAGTTGGGTGAAATTAGTGGACAACCATCCCCTTAAGCATTTAGTCTATTGTCTACTAAGAAACATTCCATACATCTCAAGAATTTCTACCACATGTATATTAATGTAATCCTAGACTCTAGGTTATGATACTAGTTGCATGTGTACATTCTTCAATTCTCCTATGACTTTCACCTTAGTCTTATCCATTTGTACTATAACTCTATTGGCAGGTTTAGGGGTCATCCCTAACTTTTGATATATTGAATAAGGCATTACATTACATGAGGCTCTAGAATCAACCAAACAATTATGAAAATTCTTCCCAAATATTCAAACACTCAAGAGGAATGGGGGTACACTAGTTTTACCTTTGAATATTATGACCATTGCATCCAAAGAATTCAAAGCTTTCCCCTTGTACTTTTGATGATTGTTGGTAGATGCAACTCTAGGATTATCCAGGTATTTCAATAATGCATCTTTATGAATAGGACAACTCTATATCATATCATAAATGGAAATATTAGCTTTTATTTTCTTTAGATCTTCTACTTCACTATATTTTTCCTCATTTGGCCTAGGGGCTTTGTAAATCTAGAAATTACTATGTCTAGAATTTCCTCCAAAAGGTCCCTTGGGAGCTATAACATTAGTGTCAACATGGGGATCTAGAGGAGTAGGGATAGACCTATGTCATAGAAAAATGGACCCTTGTCATTATCATGGCCTTTTAGGTCTTGTTTCATGGTGTTTGATCTATTTTTCTTTGATTTTATGTTGTAACATGACTTGAACATGCATATTTAGGTACTAAAACTCAAAGAATGACGTCTTGTGAAGGTGTTGTGAAGTGTTGTAAGACATTTCTACATTCTTCTAGACTCTATTCATTACAACTCACCTAAAAATCACCTTTTCATCATTAAACAAGTCCTATTTTGAAGTGTTGTAAAGTCTTGTAACAAGATTTCATGCTTTTCTAGGCATATCTTCACTATTTATCCTTTTTCCATGCTTTATTTGGTCCCTTTATGCCCTCATATGCTTTAATTAAGTGTATTTTTGAATATTATCCTAACAAACAACATTAAATACAACATATTTCTTGACACACATTTTCAAGTCCTAGGTGGGACCCATTCGCCATGGGTGGTGAATGAGTCCCCCTTGGCTCCAAATTCAAAATTTTAAATTTTCCTTTTGGGTTTTTATTCAAAAACACTTGATGTCGGCCTGTGATGAGGTATGAACAGTTAACTAAGGAAAAAGTGTGTATAAATAAGTGATTTTCACCTCATTTTACATCCCCTCATTCATTCAAGCATTCCATCTCACATCTCAAGCATTCAAGCATTCTACAACATCAATTCAAGCAATATTCAAGCACTTTGAAGCATCCATTGGCATTACTTTAGACTTGCATCATCAAGGGTTTGGTAAGTTGATAGCAATTGCATGTTATTAGTTTATCTTTCTCTTGCATTTCATTATTTCATTAAGGGTTTGATTACCACAAGTGAGGTTTGACCAAGGCAAACCCCTATTCACTTTAACCCTCAACCATTTTTCCCCTATTGCATGTGTGTTTGCAACCTTTTGTGTGTAGATTTGACAAGATTTTAGGTGTTGAAGATATGCTTACAAGTCAACTAGGTGCTTCAAGTCAACTTAAGTCTATTTCAAGCTTGGAGAAGGTTTTCTATTTGTTTCCTGTAGAATTGACTTCGGCAACCTAACAATCAGTGATTTCCATATCTGGTGTTGTAGAGTTGTCTCCTAATTTTTCCAAAATTTGGGAGAGGACTGATTTGCCACCAGTGGTGAATGAGTCCCACCTTAAAACTGAAAATCTGAATTTTGTCAGATTCCAAATCCCGGCAGTCAAAAACCAGCTTCTAACACTTTTTCACTAGGAGGAGGACTGATTCGCCACCCTGGGCGAATGAGTCCCATTGTGAAAATTCAATAATCTTAGTCAGCATCTTCAACATTCCAAATCCATCAAACATTTCCCAGGTGCACTCAAATTCATCTTATTTCTTTATGTTCTGCATATTTTCTTCATTTACTTCATTGTTTGCATATCACAATGTGTTTTCAAACATAGCTTTAATTTCACTTTTGCATTCATTTTCACTCATTTAGATCATTCAATTGCATTTAGTTTACTTCATTTATCTTAGACATCATTACACATAACATAATTTGAATGAACTAGTTTGCATTTTTGGGCCCTATCTCTCTCCTTTTAGGTGAAAAACCCTAGAAGTGCAAGAGAAGTCATAGGAACCCATAAATCAACAGTTCAAGACCTAGGTGGAATTCCAGTTCTCTTTTTCTTCTCAATTTGTAATTATTCCTTGTTGGAAAGAAAATATACAGTATTTTTTGGTTCATTCTCATTCTCAAAAGGAAAAGCAAACTCTTCTTCTTCTAGGTATTGAATCAAAATTCCTTCACCGAGTAATGCATAAGATTATACCATCATTGCATTCATATTCTTAGGAGAGGATTGAGTGTTCCCCTACATGATCTTGGATACTCTTTTCATCAAAAGGAAATTCACTTCACTATAGTCGAAGATCTCATGAAATCTACAAAATTTCCATTTTCTAGGGGGTTCATAACTCTTCCATTTTTGGCCTAGTGTTCCAAGGTCTATTTGTTCATTGTAAATTGAAACTTATACCTTGGAAGCCTTGATTTCTTTGATTATTGTTTTGATTCTAGTTGTAGTTTTGATTATAATTATGATTTTGGTTGTTTCCTACATGAGGAGTAACCCTCAACTAAGTGAGTTCATTTGTGATGTGATAATATTTTCTTCAGAGCTTCAATTTTAGAAGCTAATTGAGCATTTTTTCTTGATTCTGGAATTGTTCTTTGATTTTTCTATCTAAAAAAAACACCTCTCAAATGTCTTTTCCCATTACTGATGTTTACCTCATGCCCCTTTCCTGTATATGTGATCATATAAGGCTATATTTTTTATGGTTTCCTACTTGATAAGGCAATAAAGAATAGGAAATCATGGTATTCAAGATAGGATTCAATAAAGGCGTATAATTAATTAGTCTATTGTTGATTGCAAGAATCTAATTTGGCATGTAAGGTAGACCTAATGATGGTAAAGATCTTGAAGGGTTCCTGACCTATGGGTCTATTTGTTGTGAGAAACTAATGAACTCAATGTAAATCTTATCTAAGGTGTCTCTACTTTTCTCAGGCAATCTTCTCAGGAACATACTTGTAAGAGGATCTATTGATCTAAAATATGTCTGGATAGCAGCAACCTTAGAGATGACATAAGGATCATCTAATACTTCATAAGCCCTATGGAACCTAGTATTGTAGATAATGATGGTTTCATTGGGTTCATTTATGTAAGACACAAATTGATGATACAATATATCAAGATCTATATATATCTTAAATTGACTCGTGATTTTTTTTCTCTAGGTATTCCCATGTAATTATACCTCTTCTTGGTAGATTCAATACCAACTATAGAAAACTTCTCCCAAAGAGTATGGAAAGAGTCTACATGCTACATCCTCAAGACAGATCTGGGCTCGGTTGCAGATTTCCTTCAAGGTTTTTGTTAGAGACTTGAATGTTGGAAACATGAGCATGATGATGTATGTATGGTGTGGAGAGATTGATAAGAATGATAGTGTATTGTGTTTTCATTGATGGAAACCCATTATAGAGATATAGTAGTGTTGGTATAGAGAAGACCAAGTATTTTGGAGATTTTCCTAAGTCCTGTTGTATAGTTCAGTGCTCAGTGAGCTTTTTTTGTGGTCTACGTTGCTCCACTATGTAGATTCTTGTCATGTGGTTTTGAGTAAATTTTGGTGCGTGTTGAAGGAGTTTATATCCAAGGTTTCAAGGCTTGATGTCTTTTGCAGTTGAAGATAATGTTAACAGAGTATTAGGTCTAGTAATGGTAGAGTTGTAGTTACAAAGTGTATGTTGCAATGCTCTACATTCCACCGTGGATGAATATTTTGCTATGTAGTTTTGAGGAAGTGTTTGTGGAAGGTATATGTGTGTGTTCTCCAAGTTGCAAGTGTCTTGGTGGTTTGCATGTCAAGTTGTGAATGAAAATTTGGTTCATTTTGTTATTGTTTCACCAAAGGTGTTGACCTAAAGGCTTTGGGATCATGTGAAGTTTAATCATGTATGGATCAAAATCATGGGAGTGATTATGGGTCATGTTGACCTATTTTAGTCATGTACACATTTTGGTTCTTTCCGCAAGGCATGTGTGTTGGTATTTTTGGCTGACAGGTTATGGGATGCATGGTTTATCTAATTAGGTCAGCCTAATTGATGTTTTGGTTGGTTGTGGTATATATACAAGGTTAATTCCCTGTGTGGAGATGAATGTGTGTGAGGTGATTAAGTATGTGTGTGAATCATAGTTGTGGTGAAGTATGAAGTGTGTTAAGTCATATTTTAGAGCTTAATTGGAACTGTATCTTCAGCATATGTCAGGTGTATTGTTAGTAGTTCATCTTTGGTAGTGAGCCACCCTTTCTTCTATATCTTTCTATTTTGGGTAGTGATCCCCTTAGCAGTGAGCCATTCTCTCTTTTTTGGACAGTGAGTCCACCTTTTTGTATCAAACATTATAACTAGTTTTAATATATTGTGAGCTAACCCTCACCATCATTTTTCCCTTTTAAGGTTTTTCCACATAAATCTGGTGTTCTTGTGTTCCTTGATGTGATGCATGTTTTATTTGTTCCTTTCATTTACTGCAAGTTTAATGTGATGCATTGAATGGATGTTTAAGTTGATAGATTGAATGAGTTTTAGCAAATATTGATTCACCCCACTTCATTATTTCAAGTATTCAACAATTTAATATGGTCTTTTATAGATTAGGATTCTCCATACACAAATTTAGGACAATTTTTTTTATTATTTTTAGTAGTTCATGCAAAGGCCCCCCATGTTTAAAGGGGAACTTTAATTTATTGTAAAAATTCCATCATTAATGGTGGGGGTACAACAATAGTTATGTTTTATGGTAAAGTTGGACTTATAGGTAAGGATTGTAGATCTGGGTTTAAAGGCATTTCTACAAAGTTTAAAGTTTCACCTTTGATATTACCTTTATTACTCCTTGTATTATTGTCTTGGAATAATTTTGTTTGATCTCCTTTATTGGGAGAAGGTCTAATAACTCTATGATATCTATCTAGGGAAAAGGAGATTATGTTTTCCAAGTTGCCTATTAAAATGGCCCTCTTTCTAGCACTATTTTTGTTGACGGTGGTGTTAGCACTTACAACTTGCTAAGAAATAATAAGTTATATTTCTCCTCTTGAAAAGTAGAAATCTACTCCAACATTCCTTTTAAGTTAGCTCTTGACCATGTGGAACAACAAAGTGGTCATTGTTAATGTGTTTCAACAAGGGGCCTAGATTGTTAGGTTTTTTGGAAATAGTACTATTGACATGTAATTAAAAATAATTGATCTAATATTCAAAAAATGAATTACACGTCCAAATTTATATCAATTATTATGCTCTTTCTCAATTATTTTGAATTAATTTAAAAGAAAAGTAAAAATAATGAGAGTAACAAGTGATAATTAAATAAATTCTAAATTAAATGGACAATGACAAGACTTATTCCATCAATCGATTCTGAACATTCAAACAAATCTCACAAACTAATGTTAAATAAAATAGTCATTCACACAGTTGTTGTTAACATGGATGCAATCTTCCAAGGAAATAAAATTAATCATAATTTTTTTAGATTTATCAAATTAGAATGACATCAAACATGTGCAAATTTGAGACAAAATCTTACTCAATTCTAGAATAACATATGAGATTTCATTAATGTGTTCAATTCAGAAAAATAGAACAATCATACCATCACCATTACACCATATTGAGATACATGCAAAATATGCATAATCCTTTGTTCATCAAAATATGATCTTCACAAAGTTAATAAGAAACCAACGCTAAGAATGTATGTGTTTATTTTGCAAAAATACATCAAAATCATATCCTTTAGAATGATCCAAAATCAAAAATATATAGGACATAAGGCTACATAAATTATGGATTTGAAACAAGAGCTAATTGAATCTAACTTCATTACCCCAGATCTATCTAAACTAAAAGGTAACTAAAGCGCCTCAGTTTCAGTTCTAAGACCAACTAAACTTAAACTAGAGAAACTAAAAGCATAACTGAAAGTAAACTAAAATCAAACACCAAATCTAGAATTACAACTTTTGCATTGATTTATCATAAAATTATTTGAAAATAAAAGTAAAATTAAAATCTCCACCTCTAGTTACCTGGGAAATTTATTTGTAAAGGAAAAAATCACTTCATTCATTCTTTTCCATGGGTGGGCCTTGGTGATATTGTAGTTTTATTCTTTTATTGAAAGTCGAGCTCTCCATTTTTTCTTGTATCTAGACAAAGGTAGTTAACTCCTCTTGGAAAGAGTGGAGTCATGCTTTCTTATCCACCATCTTTTAAATTGTTGCTTGAGTCACTTGTCCCTACATATAAGCTTCTTCAATTGTTCTACAATTTTACTTGGAGTTGTCACCAAAGCAGATGTTTCCCAAAATGTATAGTCCAAGCTTCCCACAAAATGTTCAATCTTGTTCATATCTCTTTCAGCTAGACCCATGTTTTTATTTAGCTTTGATTTGCACTTATTCAATATCTTGACTCTCAATTATGCAACCTTCAACCATTCAGGAGGTTTATCCTAATCTATCTCTTCAATTACTACACATTTGATCAAATATGTAGGTGTTGCTTTTATTTTGTGCAAAATTGAGGTGTAATACTCCCAAACCAATAATTTTTCGTATATTCCCAACTCAATTTGTTGGGTTAGACTATCCTCATCACTAATGTAGTGATAGAAATTTATTTTTTTCTTTACCACTCTATTCGATAAGGCTAAAAAGTTAAATTTTCATTTCTCTACAGCAAGAATCCATCCCTCAAGGTTAGAATTCCTATCCTCTCCTTTAAATGCTACTTACAATGTTGATTCAAGAGTAGCTGCATCCAATGGCCCGATCAAATTAGTAATACAAGTCATTAATTGGGAAACCTAAGATTTAAGCTCCTCCTCCATGTTTTCATCCTTTTGCATCCTTTTAAGGATAGCATAGAAAAACATCTAGAGAGATTTTTTCTCTCCTTCTTGTGCTTGTACACCCAAATCAACCTATTGGGTTTGATAATCCTCAGGCCTCATCTTTGGTTCAAAATTATCCACTAGAGATATGGCTATTTGAGTTGTTCTATTTCCTTTCTAGTCCATGGTGACTGTGGATATTCTCCTTGCCTTTTTCTTCTTCTTGGTGGTAGACTAGAAGGCTTCTACTCTTCTCTTCACCTCCTTCTAGATATATCCTCTGCTTTCTTTGTATAGTATAATTTAACCAGATGGGCACATTGGAGGACATATTTCTCTATGGAGAGGGAATCAATTCTATGTCATGGGAGCCTTTTGATTCAACTTGTTCAGTCTCCCTTTTCTCTATTGCTACCCTTATCTCTTCCTACTCTCCCTGGACCTGTTCTTTTGGTACTTCTTTTATTAAGTCTATTTCCTATTCGTGAAGTTCTTTTGCTACTATCTTTACAACATGAAATTTTTTTGGTGCTTCCACCTCTAATATTGTCTCTTTTTCCACAATTTTTTTATTTTGAACCTCCTCTTCTTCAATTGGTGGCTCATTTTCTTGAGGAGGAGGGCGAGGAGGGTCTTATGCAAGATAATTTGGAGGTGGAGGTGGAATGGGTGAAGTTGAATCATGAGGTAGAGAGGGTGGAACAAAAGGATGAGGTGAAGGAGGAGATGATGGAGGAAGAATATGTGGAGACATCAGAGAAGGAGAGGGTGAAGGAAAAGGGGATTCATGTGGAGTTGAGGAATGTCTTTGAGGAACCTCTCTTTGAGCAACCCTTTCTTGAATGGATTCTTTAGTTCTCTTCCTTCTCACCAATGTGGCTTCTTCTTCAACATCCTCCTCACTCGAATAGATTTCAATCCTTTCCTTAGCCTTTATTTTCTTTACTGCATCCTTGAAAGATGAATCCTTTTGGGTTTGGTTGTTGCAGCAGAGGATCCTTCACCTACTTGAACCTTTTTGTGGTAGGTTGTGTTTTTGGTAGCTCCATAATGGGGAAAGGATAATTAAGCCATCTAAAGGGAAAGTCTTGACTCTTGCAACCCTGGCATCAATGTTATCATCTTCTTGAATTGAAAATTCTTCATTAAATATTAGTTGATTGTAGACACCTTGACCACTATATATGGGATCCAAGACCTTCCCATATTCCTTAAGGTCCTTCGGCACTCGGGCATCTATGCAAGATTCTATCAAATTTACTATCAATCAATAGTAATTATTTTTTCTTAACTTCAATTTTTTCTTCACAACTAGCCCAATGGTTTTCTATTGTAGGCTCATGTATGAAGAATGAGCCTATAACCTTGCTTTTTTTTACCAATTCGGTCAAATCAAACCCTTGGATCATTGTAAATCTCCAAGGAGTATTTGGACAACTCTATTTCTACATTCTTTTTATTGTGCATGTTGTCACATGAATATACTTCAACCTTCACTGGGAAAACATATCCAAAATTACATGTTTTGACTATCAACTTGTGAATCTCAATTACCTATTTGCAAATCTCCAATAGTATCATTTTGTCAGATCGATACCTTGGAAAATTATATGAAGATTTATGGAATGTAGGTAAAGGTTTTGAACTAAATGTGCTAGTCCCCCAACATTTAAGCTCTTTCATGGATTCAATGGATATTATTCTAGAGAAATCTCCCTCCAAACCTTTGATCACTGCATGGACAAAGTTGTCATTGACAACATAAAAATGTGTGTAACTATCCTCCAATTTCAATTGAGGGTATTGCTCATAAATAGTGACCTCCCAAACTAGAAGGACCTACTCCAATCAACCCTAGGAAAGTGGTTTGATCATCTAATAGATACACCAAGTATGTCATGTAAAACTTGGTGGTTTGGAGGATATTATTTAACTGTTTATGTATGGAATCACTGATTAGGGTAGCCTAATCAATCTTCATGCACTTGAAATTAGAAATGGTCAAGATAAACTTAATCATCCATGGGTAGAAATCCCTAGCATGGGGGTACCCAAACACTTTTCTCATCAATGTAATCAAGTCCTTGGCATCCTCCTGAAACTCCCTTCTATGTTGCAATTTGGCCATCTTGAGGTCTATCTTCCTAGGATTCAATAGTAGTTGGTTGTTGATGAGGTTAAGATTACTTGCCTCATGGTTCTAAAAATAATCAATTGCTTTCTTCATGTCTATAGCCTCATATTGGGGAGAGGCGGGGGTCATGAGTTCCCTTTTAATCATATCATCACTTAGGTCCAAAACCACTTCTCTTATTGATCCTATAATCTATCTATGTATGTGGTCATAATATTGTGCACATGTCAATACTAGCTCTAGACATTATATAGGTACTAGGAAGGTAGCTGCCTCCACTAAACCTTAATTAGAAAATGTGGTGGCTACACATGTCCTTGTTTCTTCATCATAAGTCCTCTTGATTCATCCATGTCCACATTCCCTAAGTCAGTGTCTCCAATTTCAATATAAAGAGAGAAAATCTTTGATGGAGGGTAGTATCCCTTGTATTAGTACTTCATCTCCTATGTATCCTTTAGCATATCTCCTATGCATAAAACCTCATGTTTCAAGATAATCCATAATAAATACTTAAAGGAAGATAAATACATCTTTTAATCTAGCCCTAAAGACTAATAAATAACTTAGATTATAAATTTGAATCTTATTAAAAGAGTACTCTTAGCAAAAAGAATACCTTCACGGATTGGGCTTCGACTCTAAGATCTAAAACTTATCAAAGAACCAAAATAGCTTTATGAAGTTTGACCACTAATAGAAACGCCTTAAAGCTTAATCTTGTTTGTGGTCTATTGAGAGTTAGGGATCAGGTATTTGATCTACCTTATGTTTATAATATGGCTAGGATTTAAAGAGTATCTCCAACTATTGATACTCGATGATAGGTTTAAAGCCTTCAAGAGTTATGACTCAAGAATGTAACCTTTTTCTTACTCATAAGATATTTATAAGTTTAAAACATAGCTCCAATAAATTACATCCAAAAGGGTTTTTAGGGTTTAGGGATTGGATGTTTTTCTTAACATGTCTATGAGTTCAACACTTGGTATGACTTGTGCCCAATATTTGACATCCAAAAAACAAACTTATTTTGACTTAAGGCTCCCATTTTGAGGATCAACAATCAGATGATTCACTTATGTCCTATCACAAAGGGAATTTTGAAGGAAACTTTTGATTATCAACACCTGATTTATTCTAACTCATTTCACTTAAATCCTTTTTCCTTAATGTATTGGGGATCGAGGATTGGATGATTAACTTAACCTATATCTTAATTATCAAAAAATAATAAAGGATTTTCCTAATGCCTAACATTTGATGACTAAGTTCAAAGTGATTGGACTTCAAGGGTTACCACATATACAAGTATCATGTAAAGCACAAATTGAATTATGGAAACCCAATGTTCAAAGGGGTGATTCAAAAATTTACTAAGGCACAAAAAAATGGAATCAAGCATTGGAGGTCAGTGTGTTTGAAATAACGTATATTGTATTGGAAGATAAAGGATAGACCAAACTATCAACACCTGATACCCAAAGGATCAAAACCTCCAAAAAAATCCAAGGCATGAAGATAACCTAGCAAGGGAAAATTTTGATTCCTAATATGATGACATCATAAACATCATCGATTGATGTTCCAAGTAAAAACATGATTTGATGAAACCAAAAAAGGGAGAAATGAGAGAAAAATGAAAAACAAACAAAAGAGGGAAAAAATGAAGGAATAAAACAAAAAAAAGGGAAAAAGGTAAGAAGGATACCACCAAATCAAACAAACACCAAACACACCACAACTCCCACATGAAAATTAAAAGAATGAAATTATTTCAAAGAATACTTGAAGAAATCATGATTCCTCCATGGTTAGGGCATAGGGACAAAGGAACGAATGTGGGAAAGAATGAAATAGCATGGAGACAATGGAAAAGTAGCCACTCAAATACTGAACCAGCATAGGAGCAAATGACATTGGTGAATAAATACTGTGCATGAGGATTTTGCACAAGTTCACAGGGAGTTGTAGAGCTTACAATACTTTGAATGCATAAAGTAAAATGGAAAAATGATCTTTCATTAATCTATAAACCACTCGACAATCCTAACTATCCCCCATTCATGACCTACTAAATACTTTATATGTGAATTAAATGTGTATGATGGATGTGACTGGCTTGATAGTTGAGGTGAAAATACATCACAAATATTGAGCTTTTTGCATTGGATGTTTGCTTTAATGAACACCTTGACATGTGAAAGTCCAACTCAATGAAAAAAAAACACAGAGCAACGAACATGCATTAGGGTTTTGGCCCTATCCAAGAGGCACGCCAACCTTGAGTAATGAAAAACGCTGACACTTGACAAAACACTTGGAAGAAAGGGGAAAAGGAAAGTAAGATGGAAAGAAAGGAAAAGGGAAAGAGAAGGGAAAAAAAAGAAGAAAAAGAGAGAAAAATAAAGAAGAGAACAAAATGAAACAAAAGACAACAAGGCAAGAAAACAAATGGGGTTCCTTGTTCTATCCAAAACAAAATGGAGAGTGGGTGCAAGGAACAAAACACTCAAGGACTCAAACCTCCAAGATCACCCAAAAAAACCAAAAACAACCTTCTATAAGAGGGAAAAGAAAGAACATGAAATTGAAATAATGGATGCAAGATATGGCCAATATGCAATACTCAAGATTGTAGTGACATGTTGGACTGACTCAACTAAACTAAAATTTTAATGATGTACAAATGATTCCTTTCTTATAAAGTTAATTTATGAGATGGGATTAGACAAGATCTTGACATGTATCTTAATCATGTACAATGAGACAACTACCTCAACAAATATTAAATGACTTAAGGCACAAGAATTACATTCCAAAATATAAGATAAGATCTAGTGACAACTAACACTATCTAGAAAGATTCCCTCTTAGGACCTAAGTTGACTTAACATGTAAATAGGACCTAGATAGGTAAAAAAATTACTTAAACCAACACCCTCTTAAGTACAACTTAGGGAGTATTATTATGCAAAGATACAAAGATGGGTCCTAGGTATGAGGCCATGTTAGGTACCCAAATATAAATACAATGCAATCTATCACAAATGGAAAAAAGGAGAAAACTCAGTGGGACAGAACTCCTCCCCAAAAGAGAGATGAAATATAAAATAATCTCAATGATACATGAGAGGGACAAAATCATATGAGGGAAAATATCCCCCCATAAGAGAGAAGAAAAGAGACCATGTATCCCACCCAATGGTGAGTCTCTTACAATGGTAGAAGGTCAACATTGAATGTTGAAGATAATCCAAACTCACCAAACAACATTTCTCCCCTTAGGAAGAACAAAACCTAGGAAGATATGCAAAATTTCTTCCCATTCCTGAAAGGAAGAGATGGGAAGAAAAATAATATGTAATGTCTCTAAACTACGCTTAAATGTCTCTATTTTGATGTCAAAATCTGACACACTCCAAATAGGAATTCTAGGCCACACAATTGAAGATGTCAATCTAGAATATTGTAGAGATTCTTGTAGAACACACTCTAAAGACAAATATGCCTTCTCTTAAGATGAAGAAGCCTCCACCAAATGTTGTCCAAAATTATCCACACTCATGTCAAGCTATAAAGAGTGGTCATGTAGAGAATGAACAAGAGGTTCAAAGTAATCCCTCACAACAACTAAAGAAGAATAATATCCATCAAAGAGAAGATGTATGCACTCAATGGTGTCTCTCAAATTTAAAATGTTGGATTCAACAAACAAACTAGAAATGTTTTTCAAGTATGCATCGCAAGTAGATGTAGCTGGAAGATGATGTAGATCCTATTGCTGAATCACAAGAGGCCAAAACTGTGCCAACACGAGCATCATCAAATGTAATAGAAGATGAAGGAGATGATATTTTAATTTATCTCATAGGAGTACATTTTTCATTCCCAAATGATGTTTCCACACAAGATTCGTTAGTGTGAACATTAGTTGATGTTCGAGTACATGAAGACTTTAAAGGAGAAGTAGAAGATATGGTGGCCCTTTCATGTTCAATACTTTTCCAATAATTGAGCACTACTAATGTATCTTCATCATATGGAATATTATCACAGTCATCTAGGGGAGTTTTCATATCCAAAATAGGATCATCTGGGAGATGATCATTATTTGGATCTCCATACATGAACCAAATTTTTATCCAATAATATATAGGAGACTTAAAATGTGAGAGGATCTCCCTTGTGTTGGTATCAAAATTAAGACATATAGTTCCAAGAATCTAACTAGTCTTAAGATTGTTACCTATTTTTCACTACAAGCTCAAGCAGGTAGAGCTGAATTGCATTAACATTGAAAGGTACATAGATTTTCAAACTTTTCTGCTAAAAGTATTCATCATCATGAAAATATGATCACATTTGGTTTTCAGTTTTTATTATGCAAGTATTCATAATAGAAATTTAGACATTTGCATAACAAATGCTATTTTATTCACATTGAAAAAATTCAGGTCCCACACATGCCATGGGAATAGCTTAATTTGATTCGCGCAATCAAATGATAGATCCAAGAAAGAAGATATAAACTATACAACTAAAGAAAATATAAACATAAGGAAAGGAGTGATTCGTCATTGCCTGGAATGACGAATCATCAGTTTGGTTATGTGGTGTCTTCTCATATTTAGCTCCAGTTGGCACAACTCGCACTCCAGTTCCAGAGGCACCTGCAAAATTGTTAAAATGTGTTGTTAGAGCAATGGAAATCACTATTTTCCTCATGTCTACATTGCCAACAGAAATATAGCACCCATTCAATCAAGCATCCATCAAGTGATTTCACTATTCAAAAGGCATAAAGTTCAATAGAATCTTTCAGCTTCATTTATTTTACTAACATTTTGTTTAAGTGTGCAAGAATAGGTACAATCTAATCTTTTCAACCAAAATATAATGTTATGAGTGGTGTTAAATGTGGCTCCCACAAGGGTTGAGCCCAACTCATAAATAGTGATAGGAGGAACAAAAGTATGGAATAAAATTAATCATCATTCTTCATGAATGAACAATTGATCAAGCAGCCTTTAATTCATTATGATGGAAATAGAATTAAGAAAATCGTCTGTTTACTCATCATTCAAAAGGAACAATTAAAATATATGTTGAAGAAACATTAACTTCATTTGTTCTCTTTGTTTCAACTCTACCTGGCATTCATTTTGCATTTTAAAAAGAGTATTGAGCCCCTTTAACACTGAAGGGAAAACAAAGCATTCAATTTTAAAACTATTTTTAGAATTTCAAAGCATATACATAGTCTACAAGAGACTCAAGAGGAACAATGACATCAAAGAAGACAATCTACATGACTATAAGTAAGGCATTATCACATTATGGAATCAAGAAAGCATCAAAATATATGACTGAAGAACATAATTCAGCCGAGTGTTATCATAAGGTATAAAGCTACAAGTGCACATTCTAAAGCTACAGGTGGACATCGAAAACAATGATACAATCAAACCGTTCATCTAACAAGATGCACCATGTAGACAAAAGGAAAGGACAACATTTACATAAGAAACCATACAACCATATTTGAAAGGTTTATTTGCATAATGCATTGCCATGATTGCAATGATATTGTAGTCAATGCAAAATATAAAATGATGTTTCACAGTCCCTATGACTGGTAAAATTGAGATGCAAGATCATTAAATAAACAATGATGTTTTAGAGCAGCACTATAGGTTTATTATGATCAATGATTCAACATGAGTTAGGCAGTCACACCATATGTCTTCAATAACTTAGAGGAATAGCATGGTTGAAGCAATTATACATTAGTAATTTTCTTCCATTGTTTAAGCAAACCTCCTTGAATGCAGCAGATTTTAGATCTTTTGAGTTCACTATTAAAGGTAAGGTGCAACAGATTTTAAAACCTTACATAGAGATCCAATTCAAGCCTTGTTAATGAGTATACAGCCTATAATGAAAGAGAACCCATGACATTTTTTTTTGTTCTCAAAAGAAAAGGAGACTGCGAGTTTGTATTTCAACACACAGAATTAGGAGGCCGAGCCTTTATCTTCACACACAAGGAGAAAGAAAATTAAAATGTCTCCATGGAAGTCTATGGTTTCAGACCCCTTATTATTGTCATGTACAAAATAAGAGAAAATCACAAAGGAAAGATCGAACTCTCTGAGAGTGAGCTTCGGCCTGCAAAGACAGGAAAAAATAGGTATAAAGCCTCACAAGATTCCTCGCGTTTTATCAATGAATGTGATGAATACAAGATATTTTAATTTTTGTCTCCTGAACTCAGCAAAAAGAGAAGAATTATTTATAGAAGAGACAAGGTGATAGAGTGGCTCAGTTCCATGGTGACTGGGTAAAGTTTTAGATTTCTCCCATATAAAGTTCTAGCAAGCTCAAGTAGGCCCATGGCAGTCATTGGCGAGGCAATAAGTCAAAGGAAAAGCCATGGCAGCTACCATAACACAGAAAACAAGTGATAATCATCACTATTAAGGTCAAATGGAACAAATTTTGCAAATATTTGAGCGGCCAATAATGGAGACAGCCATACCTTAGAGTCTCTATTGATTCTTCACAGTTGGAGACTGTCAAACTTGTGAAAGACTTCAAAGAAAAACTTCATATTTTGGCCATTCATGATACAACAACACAAATGCACATAAAAGGTAAAAATACATCAGAATAAATGTATGGCCATGGTTAGAGGGCCTACAAACACTTCAGATATGAAGAAAAGCTCACCATACAAGTTTCCAGAAAATACGCCATCAGAAGCAGCAAAGAAAGATGAAGGTCAAGCTTGAAATTCATAGAGAAATTCATGGCTCAAGCTAAAACCCTATCTCCTCTAGTGGCAGCACTCCCAAAATGCATAAGCAAAATGATAATGAATGTTTAGGGTTCGATGGTTTTTGCCTGCCCTAAGTTGACTAGGCATAAATTTTTACTAATGATTTTAATAATCATTATGTTTTATCTCCCATGGTCTTTGACTTAAAAATAAAAACCTAATAATTAATAAGGAGTCTATGCGTATTATTGGAGTAGACTGAAAATGACTAAGTCATCTTTTCCTTCCATAAGTGGTGATCACTTAGTCTCATGCATTTTGCATGAATTTACTTGGAGCTTTTAATATGTAATTAAATATTAATGTATTATTACATTAATATTTAGAATGAAAATAAGGAGGCCATTTCCACATTAAATATTAAAATAATCATGCATTTGGCTATTTTCAATATTCAATTACTTATCTTCCTTAAGTAAAATCATGCAAATGATGAAGGTGTAACTAGAAAAATTAGGGAGTATCAACTAAAGATCGTCATGCACAAAAAAAAGATGGAGTTCCAGTTATCATGGGCAGATTGATATAAACATGGAGGCTTTTGCATGTTTTGGCCTGCATTCTCAAGGATTTTTAGTGCAGTTTGAGTGCTCTATAGTTCAGCTATGAGTTGACCTTGAGTTTGGATCATCATACACTCGTTTTTGCGTGGGTTTGAGCCTTCTTTTCAGGGATTTTTGCTTCTGCTCGAATTTCACTTTGGAGTTATCAATTTGGCACTCAAGGTTGACTTTCAGTTTCATATTCATGCCTTTGAGAGGCTTATTGTATAAAGTGAAATGACTTAGTCATTTTTTCACTAGTTCTTATTTTCATCTCTTCTGGCATACCTTTTGCAGAGAGACTAAGATTTGTAACTCAGTTTTGTTTACAGTTTAATACAGCAGTGAGTTTTGGTTTTCATTAGTTTTGTCATTTGCAGAGTTTCCTTCTTTTCATTATTGCTATTCAGTATTAGCCTTCTCAGATTCAGGAGTTTTGTATTTATTGAATGTTTAAGATGTGAATTTAATGTGTTTGATTTCAAAGCCTTTAAATTCCTATCACATTCATGAATGCATGTACACGAAAAAAGTAGTTTTAGTTACGAGTCATAAGTTGTGTTGTTAATTTATCCTCTCCTTTAGGTTGTGAAAATATCATTTTCCTTCATAAAGAATGGATTATCAGGCCTTCTGATGAAACACTTATGTAATTAGATTGCCCAATTTGAGTTGTGAAAATAGATTCTGTAATAATTAATTGTGAATCAATCTCTCATAAATATCAATTAGGTGCATCACCGAAGTTTTAATTTTAGTTCATGCATTTAGTTCAGTCCTTCTTACCCTTTTCTCAAAGAAATTCATTCAAGTACGTGATTGATCATCATATAGGAACCAGCCTAGAATCTGGAGGTATATCTTCGCCACAGGAATACCCACAACCTGAAGATAGTTCCCATGTTTCAACAGATTGCTAAATTTAGTTATTCAAGCATTTGGGTGCAATATGATTGACAACAAAGATACCATTCTCTATTCTCTCAATCATTTGGTGGCTTAGGAACCACTTCATAGAAATAGGGTAAGAGGTTAAGCCATTTGAAATTATTCATCATACCATCTTGCAAATCCTTATATTTCCCTCTACTCAATTCAATTATTGATGGATGCATTTTGATATCCATGATAAAATTATTAACTTTAGTCACACAATAGACCAATCAAGAGAATCAAACAAAAAAAAGCACAAGATTACCTCATAATTATTCAATCATGAGACACCCCCTCAAAAATATGATTTGGCACTTTATATGTAGTGTGATTACAATACCATAATTGTGTTTCGGATATTACATTTCCAAGGTGGATCAAAGATGGAAAATTACAACAATATATCATAATATCATCCTCAAACTAAAAGTAACCTTTCCCAATATGATCTAGATTGAAAATGAATCCTTCCCAAGAGGAAAAGACTTCTCTAGGTTGCAGTATGTCCAAGTATTCAATCATTTCACAAATATGAATAAAATATACTTGGGGATGAATTTGGAAAAGGTGCATGTATAGAAATATAAAGCTCCTTAATACCTTTCCAATGAAACAAAAATCATGAAAATGGATAATCTAGTTAAAAAATATGAGATTACAGGTCCAAAAAGGAAAATTTGACTTCAACCAACAATAAAATTCACCTAAGGAAAAATGTGAAAAAATGGCTTACACCAAGGTGAATTCCTTGGAACCAACTTTCTATTGATATCTCATTTGTAAAATTTTGACACCCTAGTGGAAAGTTATGACATTTTGAAAAAATGCCTTATTAAGGCTTAGGGGAAAAAACTTAGCCCCCTAGGGCTACAAGTCCTCAATAGGATTGTCGACTAAGCAAGTGGTTTTAAAAAAATGAACATGTTGCCCTTGGTGACGGGAAAATCCATGTTGCTTTCGCCTTATCATGCTTTATCCCCTCCCATTAGTGATAGGAGACTGTGGTTTGGGGAAAGCCACAACCAAGTGGCTAACAAAATCACCTAAGAATTTAAAAAAATATTTTAATATTAAAATTTTGAGTTTAAACCTTGCAACAAGTAAAGTGACACATGTAATACATTGATGTACCTTGTAGATACCAAACTAACAAACCTCTATACCCTTAGAAGGAATATTCCTTGTAGAGATTCCCAACCAACATACCCTCACTTGTAGATTTTGAAAATGCTTATGAAGACTTATATGGATTTGTATGGATCATATGGATGTGCACCTTACATATTCCATACAATAGTATGGATGAAAATTTGTAGATTTTTGACCAAACCCTAAAAATGGACCAAAAATATTTTCACTCGAATATCAACTATGAAGTCCATTTTACCCCAATGTACACACCAAAAAATCTCACTCTCAAATCACCCTTAGATCTAAGAAGGGGTTTTGCAATTCCAAAGCTTTGATACCATATTATTTTCACTTAAGGACTAAGCCTCCAATATCACCTACAAAAACCAAAAATAACCTTCTATGAGAGGGGAAAGTAAGAACATGTAGTCGCAATAATAGATGCAATATATGGCCAATATGCAATATTGAAGATTATAGTGATATATTTAACTAACTAAACTAAACTGAATTGTCTAACACACTTGCATTATAATACAATCATGGTATAACACACACACACACACATTTCTAAGAATAAAAAAAACCTCTCTTTCTCTTCCCATCTCTCTACCTCCTTATATACATCTCTCTCCCTCTTCCTTTATACCTCTCTATATATTCCTCTCTATGTCTCCCTCTTTATATCCCTCTCCCTATCAATTTATATAGCCATTATTCTATTTTACAAGGCTAGGTTAGGGTTATATACATGAAATAAAAATTTAAGTATAAGTGGAATTTACTTCCATATACTTTAAGTTATATTTCATGTATATAGTTTCAATATGTTTGAGAATGATTTTGGATCTCTGGGATTTATAATGTGAATTCTAAGTTAGATTCAAACCTAGTAAAATTTTAGTAATTAGTAGGATCTTACCATCTTGTAGTTTTCTAAGCGTAGTTGTACCTATTAAAAATAGTCATCAAGTCTCTCCTTAGAAATAGGACATATTCTTATGAAAGATCAAAAAATAGGTGGAGAAAGGCACCCCACACCCATCTTCAAGAACTAAGATCCAAAAAGTTGAAACAAAACCCTCTAAATTAGTAAGATAATAGGCTTAATTACCAAAATTGCTTTCCTACCTCTCTCTATATTTGTCTCTTCCTCTACCCTATCTATATTTCTCTCCCTCTACCTCTATCTTACACTCTTTGTCTCTATATCTAGATAGCTTTGCCTCTCCTCCTTCTCCCTCTTCCTAGACCTCTATATCTATATCTATATTTTCTTGTCTTTTCTCCATATTTTCCTTTATCTTACCCTCTCTTTATCTTTATCTTTATATATCTCCATATATCTCTACCCCTATCCTCTCTACTTATCTCTCTCCCTTTCTCTTCCCCCCTCTATCTTCCCCAAGTTATATATATATATATCCTTATCTTTTCCTACCTCTCCCTTTCTCCCACTAACTATCTCTTTCTACATATCTCTACTTATCCTCTCTCCTCTCTCTATTTATCTCCCCTAGCAACAAAAGTGGGAGGGAAAAGCCACCCCCACACCCTCCATCAAGAACTAAGATCCAAACATAGTTGAAATAAAAACTTATGAATTAGGGAGATAATTAGGCTCCATTAGTCATTTAACCCCACTCCACAATCATTAGTGATGATGCTCTTCTCCATCCCACACCTATAATTAGTCTTCCCATTCCTAACACCATACAAACTTTTGAACCCATCCAACCCATAGAAGCCACCCAAATCTAATCCCCTTCTCCTACTCCTAGCATTAACCAAATCCACTTCTAGGAACTTCATGAATCCTCAATTACCAAATCCATCTCCTCTTGCTTATCCTTCCCCTTCCTTTGACAACAGAAACCAATCCTTTAGCCAAAATTACCCTCCAAATCCTTTCCAAGGTTCTCATCTACATCCTCAATTTACCAATCCATGGAAGCTTCCACCTCTTATTCCACTTGTTTATATCTGCACCCCTCCCTTTTCATGTCACGATCCCCCTCCATCTCATAACCAAGACCACACTATACCATCCACCCCATCTTAGTATAATACCAAAGAGAAGGAAATGAACTATTTGAAAAAATGCCTCAAAGAAATATGGTCTCATGGTGATGGAATGCCATGACACATTTGTTTTTCATGGCATTCCATCACCATGAGACCGCATTTCTTTGAGGCATTTTTTTCAAAAAATTCACTGCCTTCTCTATGCTATGACATTTATGTACATGTCTACCAAAGCATTTTATCAAACGGTTCACCGCCTTGCTGCTATGGATAAAATCCTAAAACAAGTGCTTTTGAACAAGCTATGGATAGGGAAAATAGTAAGAATGATAGTAAGAAATATATAGTTCAATAAGTACTCAAAATTTTGTTCATTATCTCATACATTATAATCCATTACTTGCATCACTATTGCATTTTTCGTGATTGAATAATTTGTTGTTTTATTTTCAGATGTTGGAAGCAAAAACACCTCCAAATGTTCATAAGGAAATGGAGCATGGTGTTTCTTCTTCTATAGACTTCTTGATGCCTCTCATGGAGGTATGGGGTAGATTACTAAATTTCAAATTACATTTGTTGTTATAACTATAGTGAAAAATCAATTGATTATTGATTCATAGTTTAATTTCTCTTTGGATGGTTTCTATAAGACTTCAGCACACCACAACATGGACATGCAAATATTTCCCTTGAGGAGAATGATCGTCTAGTGGCGATAAGTGATTACTTTGTTAAATATATCATTTTTTATAATGCAATTTCTATATATTAATGTCTTTACTTGTTATTGTAACAAATAAATCTTAATGAGGAACTAAACCCTAGGAGCACCCCTCAACCTCAAAGTAAATGAGTGACAAACACATCGCCATCCACCCAACCAGCAAAGAGCAAGAGTTTGTTTCAAGATCCTTGAGTGAAATGACATTTGATTGGGGTCCTTTGTTGTATGCCTATATGACATTTTTGGACATATTTTGTATTTCATATATTTGACATTGTATACCTATATGGCATTCTTGTAAGTCTATATGGCTATTTTGTATATATTTTATACTTATATCGACATATATTGATGTATTCCTACATGGCTATTTGGTTAATACAAATATTTTTTATTGATGGTGTCCATATTTGCATTATAAATCCATGCTTCAATAGATATGAGTTACGTACATATTCAAGTGTATACTTTACAAATTACATTTTTTCATGTGTATACCTTGTATTCATGGATATACTTTGTATTCATGTGTATACTTCATGGCTTACATGTATTTGAGTAATTTTTCTTCACTTATTCACTTGTATACTTATTAATTGGTTATCCCTATCATTTCTCATTGTTGTCCTTCATGGTTTGTCTTGAATATTTATTAATTGATGCTAAACAACTTTAATAGTTGATGCTAAACAACTTCAATATTTCCAAAAATGATTCACTAGTGATTTATCATTTACTTATGTGCTAATTCAATATGGAATCCAAGGAAGAATTTAAAAGGGATAAAGCTAGGACAAGAGGGAAGATAGATATTTATAGTGTAACCTATTGTACCTTCTCTATACAAACCTCTAATGGCTCTTGTATTCTTTGCTATTCCGTTTTCTACTTTTCATATCCCATTTTCATAGGTGCATCATCACTTCTCTCAATTTTTTTCCTTCCCTTCTTCTAGGTCCTCACCTCCACTTGTTGTATTCTAAAATAAGCTCTAGTTTGTGGTGGGTGTTAGCTCTCAAAAACGTAGGCTGAATGCCTCAAGGGGCTGCCAATCTCTTGATACGTTTTAGGGTAACAGACAAGGTCAAGAGAACTCAACCTTCTACTCTTCAGGTACTGCTAACCTAAGCGTGTGTACCTTTCTGAATGAAGCAAACTTAACTTATGATTATCTTTTTGAAATGCTTTGTCCACAATGGCAGATGATAGCGAACAAATGAAATCAAACTTGATAGCAATCTTCTTATCTAAATCCTAAAATACTTAATTAACATATGTAAAGAAAACTAAATAAGTTTAGATGGTGAAATGCAGAGACCAGTGCCTTGTTGGGTATGTGGAGTCAAATGAGATCAAGATGAGCAACACTTTTCTGATAAAATTCAAATTATCTAGCACATATTATGCTTACAACTTGTATAAACATGCAAGAATGTGATTACTAAGCTCTACTTGAATAATCCAATTGAATCTCTCTGATTACTGTGATTAACTAAAAGGATTTAGTCTTTACTTGAAAGAACCAATTAATCGATCACACAAGTGCAGCAAGTGTGCACTGATAAATTGCATACAATCTTGTCATATCAATTTAAACAATCAGAAAGAATCCATCTTGGAGACAACTTAGCAATTCTTCTATTAATTTCAATAGATAACTGATACCAGACATGTGCAGCAACAACAATTGACTTTCATAAATACCTCCAATTTGAAAACATACATCATAGTCTCTGATTTGATGAATCTATAGTACTATATCCATAAAAAAATGCCTACTGTATCGAATAACTGATAACTGGTCTAAAATATCCCCCTTTTACAATTGCAAAAATGCCTATTTATACACAAGCATTTGAAGAAAATATCATATTGAGATCACATGTTGGCCCAGCACAAAATTTGGGCTCCAATTGAGCTAGCAAGCAATGGTCATCAAGCAAGTACATGTTGGCCTCAACAATTTTTATTTATGTTGTTCACCTGCGAACAATCAGCGAGACATAATGCATCATCCTGCCGAAGGAAATTCAAATGCTTCATCCCCTACACTTGTATTTCGCCCAGACCCTACAACATCGGGGAGACATCACACAGATCACACTTTGTTTCCTGTCACTGTAACCTTCAGTCATCGGTGAGACCTCACATAGACTTCACTTTGTTATATCACAAGGCCCCATTAATTTTTGCATGTCGCCGTGACTTATGATTTCTCCTGCCGACGAGCCCTCCTATCTTATGTATGTCGCTGAGACATTTCAAACACGGGGAGAAATCCCCTAGAATTTATCGAGCTATACCGAAAGCTTTAGATTCTCACTATGTCACCAAGAGAGTTCTAATCTCACACAAACATCCCTTTGTTTTCCATCGGCGAGACCGAAGGTCACTCGCCGAGACCTTACAGCGATCGCCCCAACCTATACCGAAGGTTTCCATCATGTTATTTCTCGGTCGCCGAGACATTTCAACACCTACACCAACAAGGATCCACAGTCGCCACAACTTCCAACCTTCAGCGAGACGTCTTGTAGAGAAAGTTGTCATACCGAAAGTCGAGCACACCAAGATCGCCAAGAGAAATCAAAACTCTTGCCGAAAGCCAGTCATGTGCCAAGAGGAGTCCACATTGAATATTGTCGACAAGACCCAACCTTTTCACTATGACCATACACCGAAAGAAAAAAGTCACACCGCGCAGCATCTTTGTTATATTCATCCTCGCTAAAACATAAGAAGTCTCCCGCCGAAATGTACATTTCCTTTGATTTATTGTTGTTGTAGCTTCAAGATATCAGGGCGACCCTACACTGATAATTTTATCTCCCACTGAAATTCATTTAGAAGAAAGCTCTTGCATCGTTGGTGAGACATATGGATATCGCCATGACATCCTCACGAAAACACAAACTCATGCCGATATGACATATTATGTTCCCCTGGTCGGCGAGACAAGAAGACCTCACTGAGACATAATGTTGATACCGCCAAGCTGCACCGATAGACTTCCACATGCATAAGTCAGGGAGACATGTTGAATTCGGTGAGACCCTACCCCAATAGCCATAACATACATTGATAGATGTCCCCGTTGTTGCCAACAAAAGATGAACATTATGTTGAGAACCAACCACGAACAAATACCAGTCACTGTGACAAAACAAAGGTCCTATCGAACGCCACCTACAAACAAACTTCAATCGATGTGACATTAAATGAGTCTTTCCGATAGGCAACACAGACTCATGCAAGCAGAAAACACATAATTGATCGGGGAGACAGAAATGAACCTATGCCGATATGGATTCAGACATGATAAATGCATAACTTGATTGATTCAATGGGACAATATGGCCAACAATAGATGAAAAATGCATATGATATGACCAAATCAGGAAATTTATGAATAAAAACTCATGTAAAAACACTAGATTTTTATAGTTCCAACAATGGCTCTGTCTGGGGATGAATGATAGTAAGATCATTGCAAGGATCCAGAATCTTGGGTGAGCAGACCAGACACAAAATGAAGAACCAGTGAGCAACAATGGAATTGAATGGTAATGGACATGAATGCAGAGTGGAGATAAATGCAAAACCCTAAAATATTGTGCATGGAAAAGAATTTTAAAGAGGATACACAAGAGTTGTCCATTCACTGGCAACCCTTAATCCTCTGTGTTGCTCAAGAGAAGAAAAGCTTCAAGAATTTCCCATGAATAGGAAATTCCTTATCTTCACCAGCCATGTTCTGTAGATAATGAGTCTTCACCCTTCTTTCAAACAACAACAAAAGGTCCTAGCCAAAGAGCTTCAAATTTACCATGCTTGCCTTTCTCCTGACACCTTGCATTCTACATCAACACCAAATCATTTTCTTCAAATTTTCTATTCTTTTCCTTCTTGTCAAATAGATACTTCATCTGTGCCTGTAACTTTATGTTTTGATTTTGGGCCTCTCTCCTTACTTCATCCAGTTTAGCAAGTTGCTCCATTCTATCTTCCATGGACTCAAGAACTTCCACATCTTCCAGTAAGACAAACCTGTATACTGGCAACAAATTCTGCAGAGACATCCTGGCTTGTGCTCCATACACTAATTCAAATGGAGATTTTCCAATTGCCTTTTTCACAATAACCCTATCAGCCCACACAGCCAGTTTTAACTTTGAATCCCAAGCCTTCTTATTATGTCCCAGCATCCTCTTTATAATCTTCAAGAGACTCTTATTGTTGGACTTTGCTTGACCATTGGCTTGTGGATGATAAGGAGCTGCATAAGAAATAGTAATGCCATACTTATCACAAAAATATTTCAATTCATCTGATCTAAAACACATCCCATTATCTATGATTATCCTCAATGGTGTACCAAATCTGGTAATAATGTTGTCCATTAGGAAATTTGTTACAACTTTACTTGTAGCCTGCTTGGTTGGATTGCCTCTACCCACTTTGTAAAATAATCAGTGGCAACTAGTATCCATCTATGTCCTCCACTTGACTTCTCTTGTATCTCTCCAATGAAATCAATTCCCCATTGATGAAAAGGGGCATCAGCCTGCAAAGGTCGAAGTGGCAAAGCACCCTGATACATCAATTTTCTAGAAAACTTTTGGCAAGCTTCACATTTTCTCACATGTGTAAAAAAATCATTAAATACCTTTGGCCAATAATACCCAGCCCTGAGAATTTTGTGTCTAGTTGTCTTTGTTGAATAATGACCTCCACAAACTCCTTCATGTATTTCCTTCAAAACATGCTAGGCCTATGACTCATCCAGGCATAACAATAATATGCCATCTCTATTTTTCCAAAACAAATTTCCATCCTTAAAAACATATTTGGATGCCTGAAACTTCAAAGTTCTCCTCTGGCTATCACTCAATCCATCTGGGCACTTCATATATTTAAGATAGTGCATAACATCCGTATACCAAGGAGTATGCTCAATGCTTGCAATTGCAGCCCCTTCCTTAACATTCCAGATCTGATTTGCATCAATATTAGTTTCTGTCATCAACTTAGCCAAACCTTGGCCTCTTACCAGCTTAGTAATCTGTATTTCCATGTCAAATTCTTGAATCATGTTGATCCATCTACATATTTTCCCTATAACTTCAGATTGTGTCAAAATATCCTTGACAACAGCATGAGGGACATAACCAATCGCCTTTGCTCCAACAAGATATGGTTTGAATGCCTTTGTGGCCTTTACTAATGCAAACACTTTTTTTCCATTATATCATACTTTAGCTCAAACCCTTGTAAAGACTTACTAAAGAAAGACACAAGCTATTCATAACCATCCTCATTATTTTGTAACATAACAGCAGCAATAGTGTGCATTGAAGCAAATGAAAATACCTGAAAGGGCTTTGCAAAGTTTGGAGATTTAAGAACAGGGGCCTCTTTGATAGCCCTTTTGATAGACATAAAAGCACCTAAAGCCTCAGCTTTCCAGTCCATTTTTTGTCCTTTCCTCAACATTTTTGATATGGGCTTAATGATCTCAGCAAAATTAGAAACAAATCTCCTAACAAAATCAATTTTTCCAAAGAATGACTATATTGCCTTGACAGTTTTGGGAATAGGAATTTTATCAATAGCTTCAACCCTTTCAGGATCTATTCTAATTCCCTCTTTTGAAACAATATGCCCCAAGAGCTTACCTTTTGTAACTGCAAAATGACACTTCTTTGGATTTAAACTAATACCGTATTCAAAAGCTTTAATAAATACTTTTTCCAGATGTTGCACATGATCTTCAACCCTTTTTGAATAAGCAGTCAGGTCATCTTGATACACCACTATGAGAGCATTAATCAAATCAGCAAATGCTACATCCATAGCCCATTGAAAAGTGGCTCCAGCATTAGTGAGACCAAATAGCATTCTTATGTATACATATGTTCCCCAAGGAGTTGTGAATGTTGTCTTGTATTGCTTAGATTCCTTGACTTTAACCTAATTGTATCCAGAAAACCCATCCATCATGGATAGCAACTCACACCTTGTCACCTTATACAATATAGCCTCCATATTGGGTAAAGGATAATTATCTTTGAGAGATGCCATATTTAAATTCCTGAAGTCCACACATAATCTGATATCACCATTCTTCTTTCTCATAGGAACCAGATTTGAAACCCACGTTGAATGTCTGATTGGTTTGATAATTCCTCCATCCCTGAGCTTTATCAATTCCTCTTGCATTTTAGGTTCCAGCGTTGGATTTATGGGTCTTTGCTTTTGTCTGAAAGGCTTGGCATCTGGCTTCAGTGGTATTTCATGTTGAAACAAATTTTCCTTGTACACTTTCAGATCCTCATAAGACCAAGCAAAAACATGCTTGTATTTTCTCAGCAACTCTATTAGCATTCTTCTAATTGTAGGGTTGATCCTCTTTCCAATGTATACCTTTCTTGGTGCTATCTCAGTCCCCAAGTTGACCTCTTCAATATCTTCTCTTCTGACTAGCATTTGTTTCATTAGAGATCTATCGTTTCCATCATACAGCCTCTCCAATGCCACTAGACCCTTGGGCAGTTTATTTGTTTTGAGCTGCAATATTTCCTTTCTGAACATTGTTTGCTTCCCATCCACTTCTTCAACAAAAGCATTGAAGTCAATTTCCTAGGTCTCATACTGATCTATGCAATTGAGGAATTTCAAAAGATCGGTATCATCATTGAAAACTTGCTAGTTATAGATGTTATCCGGCATAGTAAGCCTTGTCTTAAACTCAATCTGTGATACCCCAACCAATGTGATGTCATCTCTTTTCAGTGCCACATTTGCTAAAAAATCAGCCATTATATTCTTTGACCTGTCAATCCACTCATTTGAGAAAACATCAAACAATTCAATTGTATCCCATACAACATTCCTATATTATTTTAATCGTTTATGCTTTGTTGCATATTTTAATTTGATTTGTGAAACAACCAACTCAGAATCGCCCAAAACAGCCATCAACTTAATCTTGTGTTTCACGGCTATGTTCAAGCCTGTCAATAAAGCTTCATACTCTGCCACATTGTTTGTACATTCAAATGCTAATAGAAATTAATATTTAAAAGTAATACCTTCAGGTGAAATAAATACAATCCCAGTGCCATTACCTTCTTGGTTGCATGCTCCATCAAAATACATCTTCCATACTTCATTGCAGCTTTGTGCCACATGCTTTTCAATTAGATCACTATTGGTTAATTTTGGTTGAGTTGGTTCAATTTTAAAACTTCCAATATCAACATCACAAAAACAATTAATCTGATCTTGAAGTACATAGTCAACAAGCTGATGCATTATTGGTTTCTCTATACAATTTGACATCCTGTCTATTCACTGGGATAGTAGCATAAGATAAATCAAACTGGACATTTCCTCCAACTACTGTTGTCCACTGTCTTGATAGAAGCATCCCAAATTGAGGAGGAGTATCAATCACTGTTATATCTATATTATAAGCCACCTGGGGATAAGCAGCTAGTTTGACTTCAACACCTCTTATAATGCCTACCACAGGTACAGGTCTGTTATCCATTTCATATCACTTCCCTTCACATGTATCAACACACAAGCCCAACTGCTCCATAACACCTACTGGCATAATATTTATAGCAGCACCAGAATCTATCATACAATTCTTCAGCAACTTATTATTTATAAGTAATGTGGTGAAGAAAAGATCCACTTGTGGGGAGGTTGTTAAAACATCACCTAGACAGACCTTTGAATTATTTATCTTTTCCTGCCTATTGACTTCCTCAAAATTCATATGTTTTTTATTCCCATTTGTAATCAATTGAATAGCATTATCTCTGTATTCCTTAATTTTCATCAATTCAAGTAGTGGAACAGACATTTTTACCTAGGATAATGCATGTGTGAAGTCAAAAGAGGAGCTTTCCATCTTAACAGTTTTCTTCAGTTCTGGCACTTCTCCTTTGCTTTCTTCTTTTTCTTTTTTACTAGGCTGATCAGAATTTTGCATTTCCTTGTGTAATTTTGGAACTTTCTGCTCTCAGACAAGCTTTTTTTCAATTTTATCATGCTACTTGTTCTCTGGATTTTTTACAGTTTCTTGTGTTTCCTTCTGATCTTTTTCAAAAATTCCCCCAAGAACTCCATCTAGCTCATTCACTTTTATGTTTCTCAACCAATATTTACTCCTTGCATCCTCAACTGCTGCAACAGTTATTTTCTCCATTTCATCTTTAGTGAGTCTCCTTACATTGCACTAAACAGGCATTTCAACAAGAAGTGGCTTTATGTAGTCTTCATCAGAATCATAAAAGATTTGTTGTTCAGCCATATGGACATTATACTTCTAATTAGAAACGTCATACTCATAGCCTTCATCCTCTAAAGATGAATATCCTTCCTCAGCATGGTAAAAAATATCTGAAGTCAAGTAAATTTTGTGATATCTATTATTCTCCATCAACATGCCCTCTTCTTGCATCCTTTGAACTACAACACAATAGTCTGGAGAATGTGGCTGATTACAAACTTCATAGAAGTAATTATTACTCACCATGTAAGTTCCCTTTTTGCTTAATGGATCAAGGGTCTCTTTATTTCTTGGCCTGGCTGTTACAGGTTTCCCATCTTTCCAGTTTGTATTGTAAGGAATATCATGCAACCTTGGTCTTTCATTTATGTTCTCATTTTTGTATGTATTCTCTTGTCTGTACTGATAATTATTTTGCTGAGGAGGCCTCGGGTTGTCTCTTTTATTAGTTACACCAGCAATTTTCCTGTTATTTTCAATTGTCAATGCAATCTTTTGTGCTTCAGCCAGATCTCTTGGGGATCTACTTCTCAACTCATACCCTATCTTAGGGTCAAATGTATTTAAATAAATACTCAATGCAATAGAGTCTGGCAACCTTGATCCAGGAGGGACTTTAGAATGCAACTTGTTGAATTTTCGGTTGAAATCATAAATTGAATCATTCTGATTTTTCTGAATTCTCACCAATTCATGAAGAGTTGCATCTAGAGCATTTTGATTCCCATATTGCTTTAAGAATTTATCTTGAAATGCTTGGAGAGAATTAATTGAATACACTGGAAAGTTGTTAAACCAATCCCTAGCATCTTCAATAAGTGATATCATAAATAGCCTCATGTGCAAATCTTCATGTGGCATACCTATGTCTTGAATGGACATATTGAAATTCCTTAGATGTTTTTTAGCAGTGACTGCATTGCTCCCTATAAACTTGGGAATCAAACCTCTCCAGCTGCTATCTATAGGATAAGGGCATAGATGGAACCCTGCCAAATCAAACTGTCTGATCATTGATGCGTATTAGTGAAGGGAAGGGATAGGTGGATATTGATACTTATGCATAGGATTATTGTATTATGCATTATGCTGAGGGGTGTGATGCTGACTAGGAGGTGGATGCACATTTGTATTATGTGTGGGAATATGAGGTGGTTGATTTGGCTACTTGTAGTGATTTCCTATCTTATTGTGAGGAGAAAATTTGTTGATTGGAGGGCCCTGCACCATGATCACCCTGCTTGTGAGGCGGGACATACTTTGGGCCACCAGCCGTCTAATTAGTAATTTGGGCTTTCTGGAATTTAGCCTCTAGTTCCTTTATCCTCTTCTCTTTTAGTTTCAATTGTGCTTTTACTTCACCAGAAATCGAGAGCTCATGGTTGCTTTTAGGAGTTTCGTGATTACCCTCCATCCTCGAATCATATTCATGATGAATTCTAATTCATTCAAGCTCTTATTCAACTTCAAACTCAGCCTACTTCCTAGCTTCAAACTCAACCTGTTTTTGAGAATCGTGAAAAGGAAAAGGATTTCTTTGATCTTCGAAAGTACAAAGTTCTGCACTTGAATCATCTCTCCATGTATCATAGCCATTATATGTTTCACAATGTGCTCTTGGTGCTTTACCTTTGTTTTTTATGCACATGTCCTCACCTTTTTCTTTTCCCTTATTAGCTCTGTTATCTTTATGTGTCCATTTACTGCCACCAGCAGGAGCTCCAATATGACCTCCCTTGTACTGAGATCTTCTTCCATTCATGATGAATAGTTGCAAAAATTTCTGTCAGAGTCGCCACTCACTTTTATCAAAAATGAGAAAAATACCTGATACTTCTAGTTCCTAACGGAGTCTATGTTAGATTTCTAACTCTATGATTAAGGCCTTGATTCTGATTGTTTCCCTAGTAGAGTCACCAATTTGTTAGCTCTCAAAAACATAGGTTGAATGCCTCAAGGGGATGCCAATATCTTGATACACTTTAAGGTAACAGACAAGGTCAAGAGAACTCAACCTTCTACTCTTTAGGTGCTGCTAACCTAAGCAGGTGTACCTTTCTGAATGAAGTAAACTTATGATTATCCTTCTGAAATGCTTTGTCCACAATGGCAGATGACAATGAACAAATGAAATCAAACTTGATAGCAATCTTCTGATCTAAATCCTAAAATACTTAATTAACAGATGTAAAGAAAACTAAATAAGTTCAAATGGTGAAATGCAAAGACTAGTGCCTTCTTGGGTATGCGGAGTCAAATGAGACCAAGATGAGCAACACTTTTCTGATAAAATTCAAATTATCTAGCACATATTATGCTTACAACTTGTATAAACATGCAAGAATGTGATTACTAAGCTCTACTTGAATAATCCAATTGAATCTCTCTTATTACTGTGATTAACTAAAAGGATTTAGTCTTTACTTGAAAGAACCAATTAATCAATCACACAAGTGCAGCAAGTGTGCACTGATAAATTGCATACAAACTTGTCATATCAATTTAAACAATCAAAAAGAATCCATCTTGGAGATAATTTAGCAATTCTTCTATTAATTTCAATAGATAACTGATACCAGACATGTGTAGCAACATCAATTGACTTTCATAAATACCTCCAATTTGAAAGCATACATCATAGTCTCTGATTTGATGAATCTATAGTACTGTATCCATCAGAAAATGCCTACTGTATCGAATAACTGATAACTGGTCTAAAATCTCCCCCTTTTACAATTTCAAAAATGCCTATTTATACACAAGCATTTGAAGAAAATATCATATTGAGATCGCATGTCGGCCCAACACAAAATTCGGGCTCCAATCGAGCTGGCAAGCAACAGTCATCAAGCAAGTACATGTCAGCCTCAACAATTTTTATTTATGTTGTTCACCTACGAACAATTGGCGAGACATAATGCATTGTCCTGCCGAAGGAAATTCAAATGCTTCAGCCCCTACACTTGTATTTCGCCCAGACCCTACGACATCGGGGAGACATCACACAGATCACACTTTGTTTCTTGTCACCGTAACCTTTAGTCATCAGTGAGACCTCACATAGACTTCACTTTGTTATATCACAAGGCCCCATTATTTTTCGCATGTCACTGTGACTTATGATTTCTCCTACCGACGAGCCCTCCTGTCTTATGTATGTCACTGAGATATTTCAAACTCGGGGAGAAGTCCCCTAGAATTTATCGGACTATACCGAAAGCTTTAGATTCTCACTATGTCACCAAGAGAGTTCTGATCTCACATCAACATCCCTTTGTTTTCCATCGGCGAGACTAAAGGTCACTCGCCAAGGCCTTACGACGATCGCCCCAACCTATACCGAAGGATTCCATCACATAATTTCCCAGTCACTGAGATATTTCAACACCTACGCCGACAAGGATCCACAGGCACCACAACTTCCAACCTTCAGCGAGATGTCTTGTAGAGAAAGTTGTTATACCGAAAGCCAAGCACACTAAGATCGCCAAGAGAAATCAAAAATCTTGCTAAAAGCCAGTCACGCACCAAGAGGAGTCCACATTGAATATTGTCAAAAAGACCCGACCTTTTCACTATGACCATACACCGAAAGCAAAAAGTCACACCGTGCAGTATCTTTGTTATATTCATCCCCGCTAAAACATAAGAAGTCTCCTGCCGAAATGTACATTTCCTTTGATTTACTATTGCTGTAGCTTCAAGATATCGGGGAGACCCTACACTGATAATTTTATCTCCCACCGAAAGTCATTTAGAAGAAAGCTCTTGCATCGTCGATGAGACATATGGATATCGCCATGACATCCTCATGCCGATCTGATGTATTCTATTCCCCCGGTCGGCGAGACAAGAAGACCTCACTGAGACATAATGTCAATACCACTAAGTTGCATCAATAGACTTCCACATGCATAAGTCGAGGAGACATGTTGAAATCAGTGAGACCCTACCCCGATAGCCATAACATACGCCAATAGATGTCCCCGTTTTCGCCAACACAAGATGAACGTTATGCCAACAACCAACCACAAACAAATACCAGTCGCTATGACAAAACAAAGGTCCTACCGAATGCCACCTACAAACAAACTTTAATCAATGTGACATTAAATGAGTCTTGTCGATAGGCAACACAGACTCATGCAAGTAGAAAACACAAAATTGATCGGGGAGATAGGAATGAACCTATGCCGATATGGATCCAGACATGAAAAATGCATAACTTGATTGATTCAATGGGACAATATGGCCAACAATAGATGAAAAATACATACGGTAGGACCAAATCAGGAAATTTATGAATGAAAACTCATGTAAAAATACCAAATTTTTACAGTTCCAATAGTGGGAACCTACTAAGATTCAAAGGAGTCATTACTTTTCCCTTTAGTTTTTTTAGGTGATTTTATTATTACTTGACTGGTTACAATGTATTTGATAGTTAATTTTGTGGAGATTGAACCTCTCATTCTTTGCAGTAGGAAATTTTAGGTAGATTCCTCTTCAATAAGAGCTAGAGTTAATTATTTCTTTTTTTTTCTTTGAAATACTCATTGGGGTGGGGTAAGGATACTTTTAAATGAAATATATGGTTGAGTAGATGCATAGGTTATGAATTGTTCTAGCACCAAATCTACCTATGTAATTAGCTACTTGGTTTGGAAACTTGGAGATTTTGATTTTTAATCCTTTTTCATCACCAAATGATATTATTGTTATTTCACTTACTTGGATTTGATGCCTTTTTAGAGTGAAGAAAGAGATAGGATTGAAATGATCCTTGACATATATGTCATCCCATTTATTACCCAAGGAAAAGTGACTTGATTTTTCCACCATGTGTCCAACTTCTTGCCATACTTTCACCAATTACTTATTCTATATTCACTCCAACCTACATTCTTCAAAGAATTCATTTTTTAATTCTAGGTGATATGCAAAAAAAAATCTTCTAGAACATTTGATATGATTGTGAAGGAGTAGGAATAGGGGTTGTAAAATCTCATTTATCAACATATATTTATACCTCTTCTTTGGGTTATTTTTAGCTTCTACTTATGGTTGAGGATCTAGTGTGAACTTATTAACATCATTGTTCTTGTTTCTCTTTAGCTAGGTCATAAGCCACCATGCAGGCTCATATTTCAATTGACCTATGATTAGGTTTAGCTATAAATATTTCATTTTTTTTCTAGAATCTTGAAAAAATTCCTCTTTACAACAACCATATTGTTGTAAGGGCAAGGAGGACAATTAAAAAAAAGTCTTTCCCTTGCTAGACTTGAGGATGATCATACAATATTTTAAGAGTCATGTAGCCTTCTCATTTGTGATTAGAGCCATAATAGGAATAAGAAAGTTACCTAAATACTAATATTAAAAATATTCAATTCAATGTAAGTATGAGATCCACATATTAATTAGATCATAACCCCTTCAAGAACGAAAAGGTTTAGGATTTCCTCAAAAAAATTGACACCTAGATGTTTTACCTCTTTCATGCAATCATATGCTTTTGGTCAGGAAAAATTAGACTTGTCAATTGTCATGTGAATCTTTCTTTTTTCCTTTATTTTGCATTCCATCATAAGGGATCGAATCAGTTGAACATAGCTCGGAGTAATTCAACATGTTTGGGTGCAAAATAGGACCATTCCTAGCATAAACGTACCCATCTAGGCATGTTGGAACAATCGGTTTGGTCACACAAGTTGGAGAACAAAAGTTGCACCACTTTGCAACTTAACACTGCTTGCATTTGACAACTTTTTCCTAACCTAAAAAGTTATCACCATGAGAAAACACCTCTAAGATAAAAAAAACTGAGAGAGGTTATTGTAGAGGAGTCCAACGTAATCTCATAGCCTTAGATGAAAAATTTTTGTCAAGGTTTCCAAGTAATAGCCCATCAAATATTGCAACCATTTGTACTTTGAACTCTTAAGGGATCGAGTCAGTTGAATGTAGCTCGGAGTGATTCGGCATGTTTGGGTGTGAAAGAGGACCATTTCTAACATAAACATACCCATCCAATTGTGTTAAAATAGTTGGTTTGCTCGCACAAGTTGCATAACAAAAGTTGCACCACTTTACACTGCTTGCATTTGACAACTTTTTCCTCAACGAAAAAGTCATCACCATAGGAAAATGCCTTTGAGATAGAAAAAATAGAGAGATGTTATTGTAGAGGTGCCCAACATAATACTGTAGCATTAGACAAGAAGTTTTTTAAGCATCATGGTTTTCGAGTAATAGCCTATCAAAGGTTGCAATCATTTTGCACTTTAGACTCTTAATGGATTGATTTAGTACAACGTAGATCAAAGTGATTTGGAATGTTTGGGTGTGAAAGAGGACCATTCCTAACATAAACATACCCATCTAGACATATTGAAAAATTTGGTTTGGTCGCATGAGTTACAAAATTAAAGTTGCACCACTTTGCAACTTTACACTACTTGTATTTGACAACTTTTTCCTTAACAAAAAAGTCATCACCACAAGAAAACAGCTCCAAGATAGAAAAAATTGAGAGAGGTTATTGTAGAAGGGCCCAATGCAATCTCATAGCCTTAAATAGAAAGCTTGTAAGCATCATGGTTTCTAATCAATATCCTGTCAAAGATTGCAGCCATTTTGCACTTTGGAATCTTAAGGATTAAGCCAATACAACGTAGCTCAGAGTGATTCAACATGTTTAGATTCAAAATAGGACCATTCCTAGAATAAATGTACCCATTCGGACATGTTGGAATAGTCAATTTGATTGCATGAGTTGCAAAATGAAAGTTGCACCACTTTGCAACCTTACACTGCTTACATTTGATAACTTTTTTCTCAAATGAAAAGTCATTACCATAAGAAAATGCCTCTGAGATAGCAAAAACTAAGATATTTTATTGTAGAGGGTCCCAACACCATCTCATAGCCTCATATGAAAATTTTGTAAGCATCACGGTTTCGAGTAATAGCTCGTCAAATATTGCAACCATTTTGCACTTTGGACTCTTAATAGATTGAGCTAGTACAATGTAGCTCATAGTGATTCAGCATGTTTGGGTGCAAAAAAAGGCCATGCCTAGTGTAAAAGTATCCATCTCGACATGTTGAAATAGTCAGTTTGGTTGCACAAGATGTAGAATGAAAGTTGCACCACTTTACAACTTTACACTACTTGCATTTGACAACTTTTTCCTCAACTGAAAAGTTGTCACCATGGGAAAACACCTTTGAGATAAAAAAAAATAGAGAGAGGTTATCGTACAGGGGCCCAACGCCATCTCGTAGCCTTAAATGAAAATTTTCTAAGGATCGTGGTTTTAGAGTACTAGCTCATAAAATATTGCATCCCTTTTGCACTTTGGACTCTTAAGGGAATGAGCCAATTGAACATAGCTAGGAGTGATTCAACGTGAAGGGCTACAAAGTGCCTAGGATGCTTGATATCACATGCAAACCTACATCAACCTTGAAAAAATTCCTTTGAACTTGAATATCAGAGAGCAACATCTTCTTTGAAGTCAGCAACAACCACTGGCATGCCTTTGAACTTGAATATCCTTGGATTCCAATTCTAATATAAGCATTGTATGTATTACCTCCAAATTATAAAAAATGATACCTCTTGAATTTGCACAGTGGTAAGACTTATACAACCACTAATATTTGCATTGTTTTGACAATTTAGGAAATGAAATTCTCTTTACATATCACATACCACTTTGCACAAGAATAACAATGAAAAAAGAACTAAAATGAATGCTTAACAATGCTAAACCAACACAAAGACTTTCTATCCATTGCAAACATTTCCTTTTCTTGTTATTGTTCACCATTTGTAAATATTTTACAACTCCTCATAAACAACCTTTTCCTTGCATGCATTTGTGTGGTTGAGAAAATGCCTCAAAGACATGACTCTTGAGGTCTTCAAATTAATTATTGTCCCTATTCACTTGATAAAGGACTACCCCTTTGTGAGTATATTAAACCTTATATTGTACTGTGAAATACAACTCATTGTCTTTAAGACCTAAGGACTACCCTCTTGAATCCTTATGGATTATCTTTCCTCTTGTAATTGCACTCCCTTTAACTAAGGTCTGCAACCTTTTTTGCAATCTACCATTAATAACCATCTTCAAACACCTTCAAGTATGCCCTTATAACTCTTGTTCTTAAAATATCATGGTTGTCATGAGATTGCTCCCCCTTTTATAATTGTGATCATGCATAACTTGTAAAAATTAATTGAAGTTGAAGGTACTAATAATACTTATGAGGATGAACAATACAATATAGGTTAGCACTATGGATCACTCAAGGGTCCATTTAGTAAGAAGTTAGAGGTAATCTTACATAAAAATGTATGGTTAGTAGGATTTCTCCTAGTCAATGAACATGCCACCATAGCTTCACAAGCTTTCCTTATATCTACTTAACTCATCATATACATATGTCACTAAGCCCAAGGTTGGATCTCAATAGGATATATCAATAGGCGACCATAAAAGTAGGAATCTACCATACTTGTAGTTATGCATATAATCCAAGGGTGGGTACCTTGTATCACAAGCTCAAGCATACAATTATTATATATTGCATGTTCATAACACATCACCTACACACACATAACAATGAAAAAAATTGATTGGGGACTTGATTGGGTGTTCACACTAGGAATAGACTATGGCATGATTGATAAAAATTCAAGAGCACATAGTGTAAAGTTAAAATAATGAAAGATAATATTCAATTGGTATAAATAATGACACAAGTAATAATATGTTCCCTCTTTTTTGTCTTCATCTGCAATAAATGTATAAACATTCCCTGCATTGATATGTGCAACAAATTAGATGAAATTAGTCAACATTACAAATACACTACAAAATAAGATAACAATAGGAATTTTAAAAACTATGCAAGTAGATATTACTTGGTTGAACTAGATTTGATATATGGTCAAAGTCAACTGATGATTCCATTTGTATCAGTTCTAATACCATCGGAGGCCAATATGTGTGAAGTGGGCTAAGATAACCACCATTCATCAACCCATTCCTTTGACTCACACTCATTCTAGGCTTGAATTGTACATGAAGAACAAAAGCATGCCATCTTCTAAGTATAGATATTTCATGAACCTGCATTTAAGCTAAGGAAAGAGTGTAGCTCACTTGATCCTATCAGTGTACAACAATCCTCATATGGTGTAATGTTAGTATCATCTATCAACCAAAAAATCTATGAACTAGAGACCTACCTTCATTACTTGGACCCATCAAAGAATTACACCACTCGATGATTGATTTTGTATCTGTCAACTTTGCATTGTCTTTATACTTTAACTCGGCTCATGCCAATGCTCTTTTGATACACACTCTTGCACCATCATTCTCCCCCTTTCTATTTCAGGCCTCACAAAAGCTCCACATATGTTGAACACCTATAATAACATGCATCCTTCTCAACCAATAGAAAATTTGCGAGTTCTTGAACTATGATGTACAATTATCTAACCATATTATATGTTGATTATATGTTATGCCCCTCCTAACCAAATCACTGTAGAACAATTGAAACCAACCTTTCATGAACTATGGAGAATGTGTGTGATCATAACTAATGTAAAAATGGTACTCCCTCAATACCTTCCTGTTATTCTTTGTACTATTAGTTGCATGAATGAATGTTATGTGCACAAATATAGAAACCTATGTGGAGTTTTAATATTGTCATTGCACCTCACATTGTGGTTCTAGAGTGTAGTTCTCTACAAAGTTGGCCATTGAAACTATGCTACCAAATAGAAAGTTGTCCTTGCATAACTTGAATTGCAAGTACAACCATAAATCTCTATGGGTATGCTTTGCATACTCATACACTATATTGTCACAAAATGTAGACATAAAATGATACAATGGAATCTTTCGAATAATGAAATCACACATTTTTACTTGATTACCATATTTTGTACTATAGGCCACTATTTTATACTTGTCAAACTCTACTATTTCCTTTCCAACTATATTCGTGCTTTCTATATGTTCACATATTGGCATACGTTGCAAGCCACTGCAATGCTGGCATGTACCATCCAATGATAGTTTCCTATAAAATATTTAGCTTTCCTCTCTTTCACATAAAATTTTTGATAAGAAGTCTCTTGAAGATGTTGGTGGGGCATGATGTCACAATCCTGCAAAATATTGTTAGTATGCAAATCTAAACATATAGAATGATAAAAATCAAAATGGTTAGAAAAATCAATATGTAATCTACAACAAAAAGTAGTGAATGTGTGATTTATCTTGACAAAAAGGTTTAAGCATTTCAAAATATCTTTGACAAATTTTAATTTGAGGATAATCCTCTAGAAAATTATGAAAAAATTGTGTTTAAGTCATATCCAAAAAATGCTTTGGATATGGCTCACAGTTTCGACTACCAATTCTTCGTCTTACCACATTCATTTGATTCAGAGACACCCTTTTGTTATTCTTCCAACAGTCTTCAATTAGTGATCTCAATGCTTCAATAACCAGTTTATCTTTTCATAGAATTCTCTGAGAATGCCCATAATTCAGTGGAATCGGTGTCCTCAATTCTTTGGTGCCTTTGAACAACTCTTGATAAATTTTTACTATTAATTCTCAATTGTTGACTCATCTTTCTAATGAGATGAGCTTTCCACATTTGATTACTTACTAAAGTTGATGTAATGAAACGCCGTGTGACATTATCTTTTGAGCATTAGGTCTTACCCACACTCTCATATGCATCCATTAGATTCTTCACAATAGTTTTTTCACTTGAAGCATCTAATGTTCTCAAACCAAGAATCTTCATGATGGACCTATAGTTTATAATTTGCATCATTTCAACAAAAAATTGACATCTTTTGGTCTCATTTAACTTTTCAAAGAATAATCTCCAAATATTATGAGCATATCTTCTACAAGTGCACTGTGGAATCTTACCTTCCATTGGTTGTAAAATATTCTCATCAATATTAATCAAAAACTTTGGCTTTCTATGCTAAATTCTAGGTGGTGTTCTCATAGGTACATTCATCTCAACATTAGGAATTTCAACAATATTTAAATGAGATGGGTTAGATGGTGTACCTTTGATCGAGGATGGAATAGATGACATACCTTGAGGTTGAGATGGGAATGATGGCGTACCTCCTTCCTAAAATGTGAGTGATTATGTACTCTCAACTTGAGATGTGATAGATGGTGTCCCTCCATATTCACTTGTGGTAGATGGTTTCCCTCCATATTCACACGTGGTAGAGGGTGTGTTTCCAACTACGGTATTCAAATATCTCTTAGCATGAAACTTTCACATTCGTTATTTTTGTGCCGCCAATTCCATTTTTCTTTTTGATGGTTAAGGTTCCTCTTCGATTGGCATGTCTTCATTAATCATTTCCAATTTCTTCTTATCATGATGTTCCCTCATCCATGCTATTTTCTTTGTATTCTTAGCTTCTCTCTCTTCTTGTGTTGGTTTAATCCTTGATAGTTTCCTTGGCATGACAAATAATTTTATTTGTAGCATGATAAAGAGACAAATATTAGTTCCTAAAAAATGAATCCATATAAATAAATGAAATATCCCTCTCCCTCTCCATCTCCCTCTCTCTCTCTAGTCTCTCCCACCCACCCTCTCTCACTCCCTCCATCTCTCTCATCCCTATATCTCCCACTCCCTCTCTCCCTCTCTCAAATATATCTCTCCCACCCCCCATCTCTCTCTCTGTCAGGTCTCTCCCTCAAGCACCCTACCTACATAGCTAGATAACTCTCTCTCTCTCTATTCTCTCCCTCCCACCTCCTCTCCCTCTATCTCTCTCATCCCTCTATCTCCCACTCCCTCTCTCTCCCCCTCCCTCTCCCCCTCTCTCTCAACTATCTCCCTCCCACCCCTCGTCTCTCTCAGTCAGGTCTCTCCCTCAAGCACCCTACCTACATAACCAAATAAATCTCCCTCTCTCAACCCCTCTCCCTCTCTCACTCCATCTATCTCTCTCCCATCCCTATATCTCCCACTCCCTCTCTCTCCCTTTCTCTTAAATATCTCCTTCCAACCCCCCTCTCTCTTATCAGGTCTCTCCCTCAAGCACCCTACCTACATAACTAGATATATCTCTCTCCCTCTCTCTCTCTCTCAACCATCCCTCCCACACTAACTAGATAAGTCCCTCTCTCTCTCTCCCTATCTCTTAACCAACCCTCTACCTCAACCTAATACCCTACACCCTCAACCCTATACCCTCAATTCTCAACCCTCTACCCTATACATTGGATCCCTAACCCACATCTATATTTCTCCTTCCCCCCTCTTCTCTCCTTCTCTCTATCTAACTTCTCCATCCCTCCATCCCTCCCTCTCTACCCTAATCCCTCAACCCTATACCCTCAACCCCTAAACCCTTAAACCCTCAACCTCAACCCTAAACCCTAACCCTTAACCTTCTACCTTCTACCCTCTACCCAATACCCTAAACCCTCAACCATAATCCCTCAACCCTATACCCTCAACCCTTAAACTCTCTACCCTAAACCATAAACCCTCAACCCTCAACCCTAAACCCTCAAAATTAAACCCTAAACCCTAAACCCTAAACCCTAAACCCTCAACCCTCAATTCTCAACCCTCTACCCTATGCATTGGATCCTCAACCATAATACATCAACCCTATACCCTAAAACCATTATACTCAACCCTATACCATCAACCCTCAACCCTAAACCCTTAAACCATTAACCTCATCCCTCAACTCTTAAACCCTTAAACCTCAACCCTTAACCCCTCAACCATATACCCTCAATTCTCAACCCTCTACCCTATACATTGGATCCTCAACCCTCATCTATCTTTCTCCTTCCCTCATCTTCTATCCTCTCTATATCACTTCTCCCTCCATCTCTCCCTCCATCCCACCCTCCCTACCCTAATCCCTCAACCCCATAACCTCAACCCTTAAACCATTAAATGCTCAACCCTAAACCCTCAACCCTTAAAGCCTCTACCCTCAACCAAATACCCTAAACCCTCAACCCTATAACCTCAACCCTTAAACTCTCTACCCTAAACCCTTAACCCTTAATCCCTCAACCCTAATACCTCAACCATTAAACCCTATACCCTCAAACCTTAAACCCTTAAACCCTCAACCTCATCCCTAAACTCTTAAATCCTTAAACCCTCAAACCTTAACCCCTCAACCCTTAAACTCGTAAACCCTCAATCCTCTACCCTATACATTAAATCATCTAACCTATACATTGGACCCTCAACCCTATACCCTCAACCCCTATCCCTCCCTCTCTCCTACACTCTCTAATTGTCTCTATCTACCCTCTACATATATCTACATACATCTCTCTCTCTCTCTCTCTCTCTCTCTCTCTCTCTCTCTCT
>VDFB02047230.1:548494377-548606206 GCA_007258455.2 Sequoia sempervirens
CTCTCTCTCTCTCTCTCTCTCTCTCTCTCTCTCTCTCTCTCTCTCTCTCTTAAAATTGTCCCTCTCTCTAAAGACATACACACATACATACATATAAGCAAACATACATACATACATATAGGCATACAAGCATACATACATATGTACATACAATCTTACATACATACATTGATACATACATACATACATTGATACATACATACATACATATGTATACATATACATACACCGATACATACAGATAGACATATATACATATAGGAATTTATACATACATGGCATACAAGCATGCATACATACAAATATATATACATACATTTAACAAACTAGCATTTAACACAAAGCAAGACATAACGCAAGTGCATTATAACACACTCGCACTATGTCTTGCTGGGCAAGTCTTCGGAACAAATGCAAAAAACATGTCAAAAGCAAGAAATAACGTGAGTGTGTTATAACATGCTCATGTTATTTTTTGCTTTGGGAATCCCCAAGACATAAGCTTAGTATTTTCTTTGTAATACCAACCCAAAGGCTTGGAGTGCCTTCCCAATGTCCAAAGACATGTTTTTGCAAATTCTATAATATTTCACATAATCGTGTTCATGTTGTGCATCAGGTTTGTACTTGTTTCGAGTTCGAACAAATCAAACACGTGGGTGATGTTATGCTCTCTCTTAGCTATCTAACGATGTAATTTTTTCACATTTTGACAATGTTAACCCTTTGATCTATAATTTCTTTTGTTTGTGTCTATTTTTTGGTAAAAACCAATGTTTGGTATTTTTTTCTTTATAAATTAATTGTTCATCAAAATTTCAAATAAATTACATTTTTAGAAACTAGACTCCATTCTAAACATATTAAAAAAATGATTTTCAAATAGTTTTTAAAATTTATAAGGGTAGCACAACCAAAATTTTGTTTTTCAGGAAGTGACCACTTTGAAAATTAGTAAACAATCAAATATTCATTAAAAATTTATCAGAAAAATCAAGCATAAACTACATGTTCTTATCAAATTTCTCACTAAAGCGATTTTTAAAATACCAAAAAAAAGTTAACCTTTTTGAGGGAGCCACAAAAGTTGCTATGTTATGTTTTTTTGATAAAAACGACACCAATTTATGTGTCTCCCTCTTTTGAACCCCTTAATCTCTACCATTTTCAAAAAAAAAAATAGCAGTTTATAAAGTAGACTTGGAGCACTACAATCCTTGTTTTTGTTGCATCTAAAATTTTTGAGTGTAACTATCCTCAATTTCATGTCCAAGGTCAGTATTTCTTGATTTTAGAAAAAAAAAAAAAAAAAGTGGCCACTTAAGACCCCTTTTTTCCCCCCATCTTTTTGCACTTACCCAGTATTGAGTTCTGATTGAAGACTATTGGAGGTATGCCCATCGAAGTGGATTAAGATATTGTCCCCTCGAACTGGAATATTATTATCAAGTATTTGGAGAATTTTTTATATTATATTATTATTGTGCAAGTTGTTTCATTACAAGTGGTATCAAAGCATGATCTTGGCACCATGACAACAAGGAATTTTTTTCAATTTTGAAAATCGCTTTGTGACACACATATCTTCTAGATTTTTTACTATAGTTGCTTGAATATTCTCTTCAAAAACCCTTCAAAAATAGAGAGAGGATTTTTGAAGAGAATATTCAAGCAACTACAATAAAAAAATTAGAGTAATTAGAGAAAAAGTAAGTGATTTGTTATAGAATTAGGGTTTCCAACAAATTCACTCTCAAGGATGCAAAAAACATCATTTTTGAGAGATGTTTTTGAGAAAGTGTAACCTAGGCCTTGGTAAGTTACAAAAACAATTTCAAGTATTTTGACTTTATTTGTGTGATTTATTGCAAAATCATCTTTCTATAACTTCACAAAAAAAGTAGCCACAAAAAGAAGAAAAAGAAAAGGAACAAGAAAAAGAGAAAGATCAAGAGAAATAGAAAGAAAAAGAGCAAGAATAATAAGAGAAAGAGAAAGAGAAAGAGAAAGAAAAAGAACAAGAGCAATACAAGAGTGGGAACACAAAGAAGAAGAAAAAGAAGCAGTAGTACAAGTAGAAGAAAAAAGAGATGAAGAAGAAAAATAAAAAATTTAGCATTGAGGATAATGCTTTTGTGAAGAGGAGGGCAATGTTAAGCCCCTACCCCTATAATGTGTATAGTGTTATGAGTAGTCATTATGTGGCTACCTTAACTCTTAATTAAGTCATTATCATTATTATATTGTTATTTAGTTATTTAGGTTGGCCTAAGGTTTATATAGGGTTATCTAGGTTGGCCTAGGTGATATCCTAGACATAAGTATGGAATATATAAGAGGTGTAGGTAGGTTATTATCATCATGTTGAATATTGAGTTCTTATTGAAAACTATTGGAGTTATCTCCCTCGAAGTGGATTAGGAGGTTGTTATGATCCTAATATGATATATTCCTAAGTATATATTATATATTCTTAAGGATAAGCACTTGTGGCATGCTTAACACTAGCATAAATATTAGTTAATACACTAATACCCCTTAATTAGGATGAAGGGGTATGTCCCTACATAGTTTAACCTGTAAATAAGAAAGAGAACTCTTTCCCATATCATCATATCATACAATATTGAATTCATATGTTATTATCTAATTATTGGAGGTCACCCCCTAAAAGTGGTCTACTATATTTTTTATTTTTACAAATATTTCCAAGAAATATCTTAACAAGTGCTATTAGAGCTATGATTTTGGCCAAAAAAATTATTTCCACCATAACTTCCAAACCAGTGTGAATTTGGATCTTATTTTTTTGGGTTTTGAGGTATGTATTTGATAAGATCTCAAAAAAAAATTATACTTTGAATGTAAGTTCTTTAAAATTTATTAAAAAAAAAATTGTTTCATTAATTTGCTCTATAGGTCAAAATTTTATGGATTTTCTTTAAATTATATATTTTTGAAAATATTATAAAAAATTAGGTAGGATTAGTTATTTGTAATTTAATATTGGAATTAAAATAAATCCATCAATTTAGTGTTCAAATTTTAGTCAAAATTTTCATTAATTTGATCTATAGATTGCAATTTTTGAATTTTTTGTAAAAAAAATGTATTTTTGGAAAGAATATAAAATATTAGGTAGGGTTAGTTCTTTGAAATATATTTTTAGACATAAAATATATTCCTTAATCTAGTGATCTAAGTTTGATCAAACTGAAACATCAAATTCTCTTTCACACCAAATACTTTCTTACCTTAATACATCTTAAAATAAATATATAATTAAAGCCATGCCACCTTTAGGATTAGAGGACCTTTCACACATTCGAAATCTAAAGACCCATTTTATTTTCTACCACCTAAAATAGAGGAAATAATTCCACAAGGACATGAAACAACAATACATTTTAGTAAAGATAAATTGTTTGACCCATTTGTAAAATCCTTAAATGAGGGTTTAGATACGAAGGAATTTTTATCAAAATTAAAGTCCCAACAAAACCACCAAGGTGGGTACAACCCTAAACCAAATAAGGGATAGGAGAAACTTTTCAAGATCAACAATTATATCTAACAAGAATAAAAATTCATATATTTGATGGTAGAAATACAATTTCAAGGATAAGCCTCATAAAACAACAATTTGAACTTCACAATATACCAAATAATAACATGGTTGACATAGTTTTTACTATATTTAGAATTAGGACTTCACCAATGGTACCAATGGAAGATGAGTGATAGACAAGAACAATTATTCAATTGAAAAGAATTTAGTAAAGAATCAGTAACCTTCTATGAGCAACCATGCATTGAAAGCTATTTTACCCAACTAAAAAATTTAAAATAGTTAAGATACTTATTTGATTATAATGCTAAGCATTTCACAATATTAGCATTTAGAGCTCCTGAGGTGACACCTTACCAAAGGCTAGAATTATACACCAGAGGACTTAAAGACCAAAATCAACATGATGTTCAATTGCTACAACCTTGTACAATTAGGAAAGATACGCAACAAGCATTGCATATTGATAAACAAAACACCACTATAGATGAAATCATGAGAGTAACTGATAAAAATGTGACTAATTCTACTAGCAAAAGCATGGAAAAATTCTTTAATCTAGGAGAAATTAGTAAGAACTCCCTCCTCAACAAGAGATTGAGAAAAGAAAAAAAGACCCATATTGGAATTGTGATAGTGAATGGTCAAGGAGTCATAAGTGTTCTAGTAGTGAGAAAAATAATGAGGTTGAAGAAGAGGGAGAAGTACCTACAAAAGAACCAAGCATAAAACTTAAGAATGAGGATTCCAAGGAAAAAGAAAGCACTATTATCTACCTATATACATTAAATGAAACAAATGTACCACAAACATTCAAATTAATTGGTAATATAAAAAATAAAAAATGTAAAAGTGTTAGTGGATACTGGTAGTACACATAACTTTATCTATAGAAGATTAGTTAATGAACTCAATTGTTTTGTTTATCCTATCTCTAATTTTCAAGTCATGATAGTTGATGGGAAACAACTATCCTATGGTGGTAAATTCCATCATATAAAACTCCCAATGGGAAATTATCAACTAGATTCATAAATGTTTGATATCCCTATTAGGGGAGTGGATGTAGTTTTAGGTGTGCAATGGCTTAAACAATTAGGAACAATATCTTTCAATTTTCAAGACTTATCCATGGCTTTTAGGATACATGGGAAAAATTATGAACTTTTATGAATAAAATCACCATCAAGTGAAATGATTATCTCCCATAGGATGGAGAAATTACTCAAGAAAGGTTCTTATAATATAAGGGCACAATTACATTTTATAAAAGAAAAAGATATGATACCTCAAACTAAACAAAAATTCAAGATAGTATTCAACACCATCAACAAGTATTTCAAGAATCCAAGTATGTACCTCTGATTGAAGACATTGAATTAATACCAAGAAGGATTGTTCATCCCAAAAAAAATCCTATTTAGTCCCTATGCTTATTCTTGAAAAAAAATATGATCCATGGAGAATGTACTCACATTACAAGAAACTAAACAAAATCGCTCATAAAAGATAAGTTTCAAACTCCTATTGTTAATGAATTGGAAGAAAATAAAATCTATGCAAAACAATCAAAATGTGTCTTTAGGGTGAAACAAGTAGAATACTCGAGACATTTGGTTTCACTTAAAGGTGCTAAGATGGACCCTAAGAAGAAAGGATTTTTTGGTCTAACAAGATATTATAGAAGATTTTTTCATACCTATCATCCTATAAAGGAAAAATTCTTTTGGGATGGTATTAAAGTGAATATCCAACAATTTTTGGTAGAATGTTTGATTTTCCAAAAAAATAAAAAATAAAAATACTAAAGGCTCTAGACCTCTTACAAATATTAGGCATTCCAATACAACACTGGGAAAAAATATTGATGGACTTCATTATGGGGCTGCCAAAGATAAATAATATTGATGTAATCTGGCTTGTTGTGGATAAACTAATTAAGAATACATATTTTTGTGGACTCTCTCATCTATTTTCACTTAATATTATGGAAAATTTATTCATACAAAATATACAAAAATTTCATCAAAACTTCAAAATCAGATTGAAAAACAGAGCTACCTCAAATTTCCTAATCAAGTGGAAGAAATTTTCAATTGAAGATACAACATGGAATGATGAACGATTCATACAAAATATTTAAGAGTTGTTAAGAATTGAATGCAGTTTTTTTCTAAAGGTGAAGGGAATGTTATAATCCTAATATAATATATTCCTAAGTATATATTATATATTCTTAAGGATAAGCACTTGTGGCATGTTTAACCCTAACATAAATATTAGTTAATGCACTAATACCCCTTAATTGGGATGAAGGGGTATGTCCCTACATGGTTTAGCCTATAAATAAGGAAGAAAGCTCTCTCATATTATACAATATTGAATTCATGTTATTATCTGATTATTGGAGGTCACCCCCTCGGAGTGGTCTACTATTTTTTAATTTTTACAAATATTTCCAAAAAAATCTTAACAAAGGTTGACCTCTCGAAGTGGCATATTATTATCAAGTATTTGTATAATATTTTAAATTATATTATTATTGTGTAAGTTGTTTCATTACACTTATGTACGTAAATCTCTAAAATTGTATGAAATAGTTGTCATAATTGTTCATTAGCTGAGTAGCTTCTGGAGTTATCCTTAGGCTCATGTCTCCCTAGATATCTCTTACCATTCTCATGGTGAAGGCATCGCTCACCCTTCTAAAGTTCCTATGGAATCTATCCAATTGTAATTGAACATAGCAATTATAAATTTGAGTGGATTCATCAAGTGTACCCACCGGATGAAGCCTTGGTTAAGGCCTTGTACAAGTGATGGGATAAAATAGATAAGAGGACATGTAGAACACTCTGTATAATGGAAAATGGGTAATTTCCAAGTGAATTTGATTGTTGATGAAGTTGACCCAGTCAATGAACTATTGGCCATGAATTATCACAATAATAAATAAATACATTCATTCTTCAAAATCATGTGCATTCTCATTACCTTTCAGTCTATGAAGAAGAGCTATTATATCTGAAATCTCATTTGTAAAGTGGGACTGATGTAACCTCTTAGGCAGCTAATACTTCCCCTTCTTAGGTGTCACTAACCATTGACAAGGAATTGTCCCCTTTTTATTTTTATAAATATTCCCAAGAAATATCTTAATAGAGGTTGCCCCTTTGAAGTGGCATATTATTATCAAGTATTTGCAGAATATTTCATATTATATTATTATTGTGCAAGTTGTTTCATTACACTTATGTAGGTGAATATCTAAAATTGTATGAAATAGTTGTAATTGTTCATTAGTTGAGTAGCTTTTGGAGTTATCCCCAAGCTCATGTCTCCCTAGATTTCTCTTACCATTCTCATGGTGAAGGCATCCTTCACCCTTTTAAAACTCCTATGGAATATATATATCCAATTGCAATTAAACATAGCAATCATAAATTTGAGTGGAGTCATCAAGTGTACCCACTGGACAAAGCCTTGGCCAAGGCCTTATACAAGCAATGGCATAGAATAGATAAGAGGACATGTAGAAAGCTCTGTATAATGGAAAATGGGTAATTTCCAAGTGAATTTAATTGCTAATGAGGTTGGCCAGTCAATGAACTGTTGGCCATGAATTATCACAATAATAAATAAATAAATACATTCATTCTTTAAAATCATGTGCATTATCATTATCTTTCAGTCTATGAAGGAGAACTATTATATCTAAAATCTCATCTACAAAATGGGACTGATGTAGCCTCTTAGGCATCTAAGACTTCACCTTCTTAGGTGTTGCTAACCATTGACAGGGAATTGTGTTCTTGCATTGACTCTTCTTTTCCATAAAATGTTGTTAGGAAATAGTGAAGTCAATGATGATGAATTCATCTCTTTGAGGTAGTCAAAGACAAGTATTGAAAGTATCGCTACTCAATTGCACCACCAATCTATTATCACTAGTTCTCACCTCGTAGGTTTGAGGACCATACTGATTCATGCATTCCAAAACTAGGTCTAAGAATTGCACCACTACGGGTAAAGCAATTGATTGTAATAACCCACTCTCAATTAACCTCTATGTGATTGGGGACCTATCCTCCCTTTCTATTCTCTCCCAAAAATCATTTAAACTAACATGCCCTAACTTTGTGTCGCCATTCTATGAGATGGTATTGGAAAAACCGGAAGGTGTTCATAACCCAAGTATTTGAATTTCATTTTGTTGGAGAAGATATATAATACAAATTTCTAGGAGGTAATTAGGGTGAATTCTAAGAGTTTTCAATTTCCTATTATAGTCTTGTATCTCACTTACATCCTACAAGACTATCACACTTATCACAACTTCCTCCCAGTGAGTGATGAATTTTAGAAAAATACAAATATGTGCCTTTAACTTAGCCATGATCTTTGGTACGATAAGTTGGTGGTGTTATCTCTATAATTTCTCTTTCTTCGCTCTTGCAAATTCCCTACCAATTGATTGTTGAAATAACATTTATTTTTTATTAGGGGAAAAACAAGTTTTGATGGGACTGGAAACCCATTACAAACATGTTTTGCAAGGACCTAAAAATACACAAAGAAGAAAGCTACAAATAAATAAAAACATAGAACATCAATAGCCTAACACCATCAGCAAACCCAAAATTACACGACTACCCATGCTCCATAGAATAGGTTTTGAAGGGGACCTGAAACCCACAACAACTAGGTTTTAATGGGGGCCTAAAACCCAACCAACAAAGAAAGAATACCTAAATCAACCAAGCAACAAGAAAATACCATAATCAACTAGGCAATAAGATGATTGGATGGAAACAAACCGTCCACCCAGTAACCCCATCACTAAGCCATAAGAAAGAGGGCAACAAGAGCTCCCAATCATATAAAAAAACGCAGAGTAGCAAGAACCTCCTTGAAACACCATCCATCCCAACACACCAACTCATTCTCCACCTCTAAAGGATAGAGCTCCCCTCTATAGGAGAGGATGACATGAGCACCCTTTCCACCAAAGCCACTTCTTTCTAGCAACCTCAGCCTCCACCTCAATAGGAGAAGCATCCACCTCAATAGGAACACCAGAAGAGGAAACTAGAAAAGAGAGCTTCCAACCATGTCCACAGCAACCATCTCCAACTCAAAAGGAGAGGATTACACCTCCATAGGAATAATCCTCACCTCAATAGAAGACACGGACTATAGAACACAAAGGAAAGAGAACACTCCAATTGAAAGGGAAACCACAACATCCCTTAGTAGCCATGGTGTCAGGGACTTCAAGAAGAACTTCGAGAGCAACCCAACCAATAGTAAAAAGGCACCCTCTTGCCATGAAATCAATTGGGACAACATATCTAACTCAAAACATAACCCAACTATCAATAACAGAACAAAAACAAGGGCATCATAAGCTTCCTTCATCTCCAAGACCATCTAAGTCAAGAATAAACATCAACCAACCAATAAAACAAACTCTGGGTGCATCAAATAAGCCATTACAAACAACCCAACCAACATCCAACAAACCAAAAACAAGAAAGGAACCGCTCCCCAAAACACCCTCAAGCCAAGGGTCATGAAACCCACCACAAACCACCCCTGAAGGAAAAAAAGCTCAAGACAAGAAAATGCTCCAAGAAGCATCAAGAGAGAACCCCTTCCAGCCAAAAGGAAACTTGAGCGCATCAAATAAAATTGGGAAGGAAAGAGAGGTCTTGAACCAGTCCCAGTCAACAACAAAAGACTCAGAATGCCCAACAGAGCCTACAAAAGGAGGGAAAACCACCAAGAAATCTTAAAAACAATCAAGCAACTCCCATCCCCAAGGAGAACAAGACCATCAACAACCCAATGGGTTCCATAAAGGAAGCAACCGAAGCAGAAATCTTGGAATAAATAGCACCCAACTTCCACAAGAAGCTTGCAGCACAACCAACAAAAAGAAGACCAAACCCCTGAAAAGCCAAAATAAAGCAAGGAGTGCAAACCCGAAGGAGAGAAGACCAAGGCTAAAGAAAGGAGTGGGAAATCCAAACCTCTAGAGGAGAAACGAGCCTAGAAGTAGCAACAAAGCCCCCTAAAAGTGTCCTTCCAAAGGAAACTCCAGTCAGGGCCAACCAAGGCGACACAAGGGCATCAACAACGAAATCACCCCAAGACCAACACCCATGCAATACCAACAACAAATAAATAGCCATCAAAGGCTGTAAAACCCCTAATCCATCTGGATCTCCATCATCTTCATCGTCGTCTACACCATCAAATTTGAAATCAACCCCACTCCCTTTCTTGCTCACCACTCCCCACTTCATATTAAGTCTTCCTCTTGTGCAAAACCCCCAAGCCATCTAGATCTCCATCATCTTCATCCTCCTCTGCACCATCATATTTTAAATGACATTTGTTAATGCTCAAGTGTATTTATATTTAATGCTCTTTAATTCAAGGGGGAAGCATTAATGGTGTGTCTTAATATTGGAGTGTGTGAACTTTCTCTTCAATAACCACCTCTAACATTTTTTGAATTTCAAAAAGCAACAATGCAAAAGCTTTTTTAGAGGTTTTGGTGATTTTGAGATCCTTGTTAGGTTCCAACAAATATTTTTAAAACCTCTCAAATATTTTGAAGAATTTTTTTTTTTTAAATAACTCTCCACAACAATCTTTGAATGAGGACATGGAAAGATTTATGAAACTATCGTCTTTCCATAAGATTGTGAAAACCTTGTCGAAACTCGACAACAGTTTCAAAACCCATGAAAAACTTTAGAACACTTTTCCACCACTTCCAATTCTTCACTAATCTTCAATATTACATTCCTTATAAGAATTGGCTAAGCTTTGGACATGAAAAGATCAAATTATACAATTCATGTCGGCCCTAGACTTGGTTATGAAAACCTTGTCGAGAGCCAACAAGGTTCTCAAAACTTAGATAAAGGTTGACACAACACAAATAAGACAATCAAACAAAGCGGCATCGTATTATTAGAGTTTCACTCAATTAGGATAACCTTGTCGGAACCTGAAAGGGATCTAAGAACCTCATTGGAACTAGACAAAGGTTATTGAACTTTCAAATTGTCTGACAAAACTTAACCAAAAAGAGGTTGATGAAAACTGAGACATCATTTATACAAAAAGAATGAGATTGAAAAGATTAAGGAGATGCTAGAGGCAAGAATTATCAAGCATAGCCAAAGTTCTTACTCCTTGCCCGTAGTGATGGTGCATAAGAAGGATGAAAATTGGCGCATGTGCTCAGACTATAGAGTACTCAACATGTACACCATCAAAGATAAGTTTCTTATTCTAGTAATTGATGATTTGCTAGATGAATTGAATGGAGCTATGCATTTTATAGGGTTAGATCTTAGATTAGGTTATCACCAAATGTGAATTAAGGATTTCAAAGACAACATTTAGGACTCATGAGGGTCATTATGAGTTTTTTGGTGATGTCATTTGGTCTTATCAATGCACCATCTATTTTCAAAGTTTGATGAACTACATCTTTAAGAAATTCTTGAGGAAGGTTGTATTAATGTTCTTTGAGGATATATTGATTTATAGCAAGACATGGGAACAACACTTGCATCATGTAGATCAAGCATTACAAGTTCTCAAAGATCGTCAACTTTATGTTGAACCATCCAAGTGTGCTTTTGGTCTCAATGAGGCGAAGTACTTGTGACACATAGTTTTGCATGGAGGAATAAAGGTGGATCCTAAAAAAAGTAAGGCTATCATGAAATGGCTTATTCCCAAAACCATTCATAAATTGAGGAGTTTCTTGGGATTGAATAGATTCTATAGAAGATTTGTGAAGAATTATGGTTGTATAGTAACACCCCTCACAATTTTATTGAAGGATTATTTTCATTGGAATGAGTCCACTAATGCAACATTTGAGAGATTGAAGGAGGCTATGTGTACAACTCCAGTGCTTTCCACTCCAAACTTCACCAAAGACTTTATTGTGGAATGTGATGCTTCAAGAAATAGTATAGGGGCAATTTTCATGCAAGAGGTTCAGCCCATTGCTTTTGAGATTCCTCAATTGAAGGATAAGAATCAACTCAAACTTATTTATGAGAAGGAAATGCAAGCTATTCTTCATGCAATAAAACAGTGGAGGTCCTATCTAATGGGTAGACTCTTCAAATTTAAAATAGATCATGATATCCTAAAATTGTAAAGACCCACACTTCCTTGAACCAAAATTTCACTAATTTTTTTTTTTTTTTTTTAAAGTAAATCCCTTAATGTCTTTCTCAATTAGTTGTATACTCAGGAACTTCTATCCATATGGGATAGACATCTATCCATCTGGGATAGGCATCTAACCATATGGGTTAGGATAATGTCCATACGGGACCAAGACTCATCTATCCATCCGGGATAGGCATCTAACCTTTTGGGTTAGATTAATGTCCATTTGGGACCAAGATCTATATATCTAAATAATGTAGACATCTAACCACATGGGTTAGAAAATGCTTTGGCCAGAGACTTAGACTCATCGGGACCATCCAGGTCGTGAGTCACTCACTCCCCTACTAGGAGTGCACCGAGGTCAACGTCCTTAGGAGTATGTGAGATAATAATAAAGCTTGAGTCCCGCCTCATAATTTGGCCTAAAGCCTTGAGGAATCAAGCGAATCCATCTGGGATTCCCTCTGAGTATAGCAAGTAATCTCTAACTTCAATTTTAATATTTATTTATCTTCCTTTATCTTAAGGTATCTTAACAAGGCCAATAAGGTAAACACCCTTAACCAATCCTAAATCCCCACCCCGAGCGCCTGCATACTAGGGACAACTCTGTCCCTAGACTGCCTACATACACCGTTTCAGCACGAGATCAAGGCATATAATATGTAGTTCTATTTTCTAATCTATTGTTGGATGTAAACTGTTTTGTGGGTACGTGACCCTTTCTAGGGCCATTGCCCTAGACAGTTTCTCTTCGGTTACTACCCACATAAGGCAGCTTATAAAGCATAAAGATTTATGGTGATCTTTTGTTTGTTTCCTAATTCATCTATGTCCTAAATTCCTATAAGACACGTCACCCTTGCCCGTTGAACAAATCATCAAAGATAAAAGAATTAAAAAGTCAATTTACATGCCCAAACCTTATTGGGGTTTTCTATGATTTTCACTAGCGGATGTAAGTCCATTATAGTATTATCTTTTTTTTAGATTATCGATCCAAGAGGGATTTCCCGCCCCTTGGATTTTAACTCCAAAAATGTTCCTTATTACTCCCCGGCGATTTATAGGGACGATGCCACAAACGCCATTGTTGCAGCTTTATTAGGCTATAAGTGCAGTAACTCAAGCGCGACGGCATTACCTGTAAACGTGAGTCGAAGGCACCGTTAATATCGAACGCTACTAGTTTTAATGTTTTCCTCCTCTTATTTAAGTTTTCTATCTAAGAAGAAATTAAATGCATTATCAATAATAAGAAAAGTAGCTTGTGCACATAAACCAAATAAAATATAAAAAATTTATACCTTCTTGCTAAGGAAGTAAAATTAAATGAACTTACTAAATAAAAAAAAACTATTTATTCAAGTATATTTGTTAGAAAGAAGTATTACATCTACTTACATCCTATGAAGGTATAAATTTTTGTAACAATGAATTGAATAGTCAAATCCATTTATGAAATAAACATAAAGTTAAATTCTTCAAGATGGGTGATCTAATTTATAGATGGTATGAATCTAATTATTTTGCAATGTTAGTATTTTCTAGAAATGAAATTTGAATCTGTTCATATAGTCTATGTCATAGAATAAGTAGTTTTAATTTAAATTGCATGACACTAATATTTTCAATATAAATATTCATCTAAGATAGCATAAATAATTCCAACTCAAAGAGACTTCATGGCATAATCTATTGTTTCAAGACAAAAAGTTTATTAATTTTGGTTGCATAAATAATCCAACTAAAAAGAGACTTGATTTTAATTGTATAAGTTATTTCACTAATTCCTTAGATAGATAAACCAATACAATGTTTTAATAAAAGCCTTGATTTTTAATTGTATAAGTTATACTACTAATGCCTCAAGATTTATGATCTATCTAAAGAAGGTTTGCATTAATTTGCATAAGTTTATTCTTGATAATATTCTATAATTACATAATTATTTATTCATTATGACCTTGTTGTAATTAAATGAGTCAACCTTGTTTTAAGAAAAAAAATTGAATCTATTTGTATATTGAGGGAGAAAATTAATTTAAAGAATAACCATGATATTTAATTTTATTGTAAATATATTAAATCATAACTATGATGTGTTATAAACCTTAAATCCCAAGAAAATAAATTTATTACATGGAGAGAGAGTTACAATAAATCAAAGAGCTAAGTTTGTGGCATAACAAGAAGAAATTGATTAAAGATATGTTATTAATGCCTTAAGTTAGATAGTATTTTATAAATTTAAGCTTATAATTTAATGTCTAATGGTCATAATTATTATTATAGAGTTGTAATTATTGTCATAAAAATATAGTATTGCCATAAGATGTAAATGTTGTCATTCCTCTCTTTTAAAATTTCTATAACTAAATCTATACTCATAGTTTATCATTATTTTATGAAGGAGAGAGATATATTATAAGTCCACTAATTATATTCAACATTAGTTAGTAACCATTTCCATATTTGTTCAAAGGAAATTAAATACTATCTCATAGAACCATAGTTTGGACTAAATCTTCATCAATCATCGATGTTAGTTAATTTATTGTCTTGCTAAGTTAGGATAACATTATTAAAATTAAGAAGTTTATAAAAAAAAAAAAAAATTCATTTAATGAATAAACCCACCCTTTGATAGTTAATTAGACTGAATATTTTATTATTTAATCTATCCAATTGATACCCCTATCAATTTAGTTATTTTCAAAGAGCAATCTAATTGTAAAACTTATTTCATTTGAGAATTAAATGAATATTAATTAAATGTTATAAAGAACTTGGATACAAAAGCACATATGTATATTAACACTAATAAAATAATAATTCATTTATAAATTTTATTTTATAAAAATTGATTTATATTTGTAATAACATTAACCGGATTAAAGAAAAATAATTTCTTTGTAAATAAACATAAATAAGAATAAATATATTGATTTAAAGAAGAAAAAATAAAATAGGAATAATAATAGTAGAAATATTTGTTCCATTCTAGATTTAGTTGGAAAATAAGAATAAAAATAAATAAAGAATAGATTGATTTTACAACAAGGATAAGAAATAGAGTAATAGATTGATTCTAGCAAATTTTATAGATTTAATTAGTTATTCTAAAAACAAATCAAAGTAAAGAAAACCTGGATGTTGATGGAGTTGCAACAAATCTTCTATTTGTGCCTTCTTCAACTTGATTCTTCCTCCTTCAATCTTATCCTTCTTCAAAATGATAGCATAAAAATACCATTAATGTGTTGTTGATGAGAGAAGAAATGGCTTCAATTTATAGACTTGAGAGGAGGTAAATGGAGGGTCAAGATTAGAGATTGATTCAACGGCTAGGATTGTTTGAGAAGGTGGGGTTTGGATTGATGGCCTCACCTTGTGACAAGTGTCACAAGAAGGGGGCTTTAAAAATAGGACCACATGGTATGGGAAGAGGAGCCAAGGGTGCTCACACATGTGTGAGCACACTTTGGAAGAGGTGGATATGACAAGTCCCCACACCTTTCCCAAGACCATAAAACTCGTCACTTCTCTTTAAATGACTTTTTAAGGATTCATACTTTGCCCAAAAGGCCATATTATGTTTTCAATAAGCTTCCACCCCATAGGTACTTACCCTGGGGGTTCATTTTTACCCTAAAGTCAATAGAACAAGCCCAAATAACCATATGAAAGAGAATTCTAATATTAAAATACAAATTTTGATTTGTGAGCACACTTTGGGTAGATGGGATGTTGACATGTCTATGAAATATAAAAGAGAGGGTGGCTTGATAATGACATGTCTATGACATTTAAGGGATGGTGGTTTGACCATGTGTGCTCACACATGTGTGAGCACACATGGGGAAGCCAAATGGCTAAAAGAGGAAAGGTCACATGCATGGTGTGAACTCTCACACAAGGGTGAGTGGGGATGAGTTGTAAGGTGATAGTGACTTGTGCATGCAAGTTACATGTGAGTAAGATTAGAATGAATTTTTAAATTTAAAAAAAAAGATAATGAAGATTAATTAATCAATTAATTTAAGATTAACTAATTAATGGATTATGAAGGATAGTGGCATCTCCCTAATCATGATTAATTAGATTAAATGATGTATTATATTAATTAATGTGACTTATGAAAGTGGTTAATTTTATTAATAATAGGTTATTCTAATCAATAATACTTTAAATGATGTATTATATTAATTAATGTGACTTATGAAAGTGGTTAATTTTATTAATAATAGGTTATTCTAATCAATAATGCTTAGGCTATGATGATAACACTTGTTACCTAATTACTTAATTTTATTTTTTTTAATACCATATGCTAAAATTATTAATGAAACACTTATTTATTAATATTGTTAACTTTTATTTGTTCCTTTTTAGGAGTGTGTATTTAATAATTTTTTTATTTTTATTTGTTTTATTTATTTATTTATTTATTTCTTCATTTAATCTCTACATTTTTCACACATAAATTAATTGTATAAAACCACTTACATAATATTACCACACAAAATTATAATGTCTAAAGTTTTAACAAAAAGAGGGTCATGACAAAAATATTTTTTGGAACAAAGATTATCTTTTGAAGAGCAATGAAAATGGGTCACTAAGATGTTGGAATATGACTTTGAGATTGTATATAAGAAAGGGAAGGAAAATCTTGTGGCAAATACATTTTCTAGGAAGGATGAGAATGATGAAGTTTTATTGTGTGTCACTTAAATATTACAAGCATATTGGGTAGTAGAAGTTAAAGCAGAGTGGCAGAATGATGTTATAAGTAATCGCATTCAACAATTATAGAGTGATCTCAATAGTTCAGATAAGTTTTGTACGAAGGGAGATGCTCTATGGTATAAAGAGTGATTGTATCTCTGCAAGAATTCCACTCTTAAACAAAAGATTCTCACGGAGCTTAATGAGTCTCTAGTTGGTGGTCATTCGAGTTTTTTAAAAACATATCATCAAGTCAAGCAAGATATTTTTGGAAAGGGCTAAAAGGTGATGTTCAAAAATTTGTGATTGAATGTTTGGTTTGTCAAAGAAATAAAAGGGAGATAATTAAGACACCAGGTCTCTTACAACCCTTAGTTATTCCTAGCCAACATTGGGAAGAGGTATCCCTGAAATTCATCACAAGACATCCAAAATCTAAAGGTAATAATGTCATCATGGCAATAATAAATCACCTCACTAAACATGCACATTTCATTGCATTATCACATATTTTTACAAGTATAGTGGAAAAATATTTTTTTTGGAGGATATACAAAAGCTATATGGTAAACCTAAGGTTATTGTCAATGATCGTGATCCTATCTTTACTAGTCACTTTTGGACAAATTTATTCTCATGTTTGGGTGCTCAATTGGCTCATAGTTTTTCATACAACCCTCAATTTGATGGGAAAAATGAGGTTATTAAGCATTTGAAAGGATATTTACATTATTTCACTTTAGATAAACAATCTCAATAGGTAGATTGGCTACCACTAGCAAAATGGTGGTATAACACGTCATTTCATAGTTCATCAAAAATGTCTCCATTTATGGCACTGTATGGACATAAACCTCCTTCCATCACATCATCATTGAAGGTGTCACTAAGAGTTTAGGTAGTGGAGGACCACTTGCTTCATTAGCAACATGTTCTCTCAAGACTCAAGGAAAATCTAACCATGGCACAAAATCAAATGAAGCAACAGACCAACGCCATAGTGAAAAAAGTTTTGAAGTTGGGATCGGGTTTTCGTGAGATTGCAGCCTTACAAGCAAATATCACTTAAGCGACAAAAAATGAACAAGAAGTTGTCTTCGAAATATTATGGCCCATACCAAATTATGCAAAAGATAGATAGTGTCTCCTACAAGCTTGAATTGTCACCAACAACAAAGATACATCCATATTTTCATGTTTTCTATTTTAAGAAGGCAATTGGGCATAATATCCTTAGAGAATATTACCAAAGCTCGATGAAGAAGGAAGAATCATATTGAAACCAAAGTTCATTCATCAAACATGAACAAACAAAGGACTAGGACACTCATTGAGTATCTCATCCAATGGAAGAATTCACCAATTGAAGATGTCACATGGGAGGATGAGGTTCAGAAGCATTCATACTTGATTAGCATTGAGGACAATGTTTCTTTGAAGAGGGGGAGCATGCTATCTTAACTCTACTTAATTAAGTCATATTATCATTAATAATTAGGTCAACCTAAAGTTTATATAGAGTTATTTAAGTTTGTTTGGGTGATATCCTAGGCATAAATAAGGTATATATAAGAGGTAGTGAGTTTTATTTCATCATCATATTGTGAATTGTGTTCTCATTGGAAATATTTAAAGGCTTTCTCCCTCGAAGTGGCTTGTTATTTTTATTTATTATCAAGTATTTGCAATATATTTTCTAATATATTCCTCTATTGTGCAAGTTATTTCATAACATATTTGGTTTGTAAAGCATTATGACTTGTATAATGGGTATTTGTTTTGTAAAGCATTGTGACTTACATAATGGATATCTGTTTCTAAGAAATGGATATCTGTTTTGCTTTGGTTTTTTATTTTGGCTTAATAAAAACGTATTTTTTACCCATATTGCTACTATTTGGCCCATCATGATCATGCACTCACCCAAATATGTAGAGGAGGATTTTGAAAAAAATAGAAACAACCAACCATTTCCATGTTGGATACCACTTCCCATTAATGTAAAAAGCCAAGAGGCTAGAAAATGAAAGCCATGCAAGGAAAATCTGTCAATTTCAAATTTAATAGTGTTTGCTTTTTTTCCATCAATTCATTTGTTGTGACAAATGAGAATTATCCAAGGTGTATCCCTAATCCCCCTAGGGGAAATTGATGGGGAAAGGGGCAAAAATGTCATTTAAGGGCCTAAACAAAGCTTGAAAAGACTAAACAAGCCAAAATCCTAGCAAAGGACCAAGTAAGCATTAAGGAAAAGAGAGGGAGGTTCTCAAATGCTAATTAGACACTTCCATTGCAATCGTATAAGAGAGAGCTTATTAATTCACACTATGTAGAGTCCTACATTGGGCCACTATATCATTACACTTAGAAATGAATTTGCATTTAAATTTGCACATTTATAACTATAAGATCTAAGGCATTTAAAATGTACTTTGCTAAATGGATGGGCTATTGGGTTCTTATAATCCCTAGATCACAAAGGCTAACTTGCTTAAGTACAACCAAAACCCCTACCATATGACCCTAAACCAAGAGGGTTGGAACTTTAAAAAAAGGTGGATTATACACCACCAAATCAATAAAGGGGAGTGGGGAGGATGTCTTTCTTCTAATAATAATTAGAAATTGACCTAGTTTTTAGGGAAAGGAAATGAGAGTCAACTAAGGGTAGTTTAGTTGTGTTAAAACAATAGTCATATTAGACATTTAGGCTTGTATGACAACTTTGGAGGAAGCTTAAGAAATATGGATTTTGTTAAATTCTTAACTTAGGCTATCTTAGTTTTTTATTAGAGGTAAAAAATGGGTTTCAAAGGGGCTCGAAACCTTTTACAAAAAAGATCAGCTGAAACTAAAAATAACTACATAAAGCATATAACAACCCAAAAACAACACACCATCAGCGCAACAATAGCCAAAAAGGAGGTACAAAAGCAGTAGCACTACATATTCTTCAGGATATCAGCAGCCTCCATGTCACTCGCCACAACCTTTTGACAGTCATCCATGACTTTAGACAAATCTTTAACAGGAGTCCCAACCTAAACCTTGGTCTTGTTTCACATTCTAGCCCCAGACCCACCGACATTCACCTCACTAATCAAAACATTATGCTTATCACCACCCTTATCAACAGAAACCTCTTCCTCCATAAGCCTGCCACCAGCACCAGTCTCCTCACCAAGAGCAATCTCCTTGTGTTTCTTGGCACTATCAAAAGGAGAGGAAATGCCAACAGACTCAAATTTAACCACAGATTTAGTCCCATCCCCACCCTTCTCCAAATTAACATAAATCCTCTCCATTTGGTCCTCAAGGATGAGAATTCTTTCCTCAAGAGTCTGCTTCATCTTCAACATTTTATCTGCCACAATTTTCAAAGAATCAAACAGTTCATCAATCTGATTCTAAACCGAAGACTCACCAGCTTTACTCATCGCACCCAAAACTTTAACATTGGTCATGTTAAGTTCATGGAACACCCATTTAAACAATTTGAAAAAAACAATGGAACCCTCTCTAGCCATACCCAGAACATCAGAAATATCTTCATGGTCAAAGTTAAACACACCCTTACCCACATCATCCTCCTGAGAAGAGCTTACCTTGTCTTGACTAGCAAAGACATCCTTACCCTTACCAGTAGCAACCGACATTTTGATTTTTTGAATAGAGTATGCAATCTCCTCAACAACAGACTTCCTTCTCTTCTGTGAGTCCAAATCCACACCCGGGGAATCCACAGCTCCCTGCCCACCAGCCATCTAAGGGGAGAATTAGCTTGCATCTCAAGCAATTGGCCCGCAGACCTAACAACCAGTTTCTTGTTACTTCCCGCCTCCGGATCCTTCTTATGCTTTGTCCCCAAAACAAGGGGCGGCGAAGGCACCTCACTAGTCATTTCAATCTTATCCTTCAGGCATCTACTCGGCTTTTCAACAGCAACATCCTTACTGTAGGTCTCATAACCCTTATTAGGGCTCGACACACCTTTCTTAGACCTACCCACTTCAAGGGGTTGTGGAACCACCTCCATGGAAGCAAGAGAATCTGGGACATAATCCACGTCCTCCTCAGACCCCGACTCCTCTTCCAAGAAAAGTTTCATCTTTTTCCCTTTCTTGCTAATCGACTTCTCTTCAGAAACTGTTTCATACTCCACAATCGACTTTTGTTGCTTACCCTTAGGAGTAGCAATCAACTTAGACACCTCAAAAGCTTTAGCATAGTCAGAAATTAAAAGAATGAGCCCCACATGCAACACCGGATTTTTGGGGTTCCTTTTGTAGTCCTTTAGACCAGAATACAGCGACACCAAGAGATAATAAGGAAAATAAATTCTCTTTTTATGACGGAAATGATTAAGCATAACAAAATAGTAAGCATTTACCGCAGAGAAACGACCTTCGAGCGTAATATACCTTAAGAGTTTCTCAGCCACATCCCCCCATAGTGCCTTGAGTGAGCTTCGCTAGTACCCACCACTCTTCATCGTCTTAAGGTCTTGAGCTTCATTCCCTTTGAAAAAGATTTGTATAGCTGCTTGTGATTCCTTCTTGTCTCTAAAAACTTTCTTTCCATCTGTAGACAACCCAGTGATATTGGATATAAAATCCTCATTCACATCAAATTTTGTTCCTCCCAATTTCAAAACCCTATTGTTTCATGCTTTAGCAAACAAAGTCGTAGTCTGCGGGTTGTTTCCATGCAACCTTTCTAGATATGGAGTTAGCCTACCTTTCTCTAAAACATGCCATACCTCCTCCTTTTTCTTAATAGCATCGCAAGAGAAAGGCTCTACATGATTCCTATCACCTCCCATGGTATCAGAATTTGCATAGTCAAGAACCTTGAGAACCTTGAAAGCAATGAGGAGAAACCTCGAGAAGGATGCAAAGAATTCCCACAATCTGCATGACAACAGAATTATGGTAGGGAAAAATAATGAGCCTAGAGTTTTGTTCCATACGAATATCAACCAAGGTACAATCAACTCAATCCATATCTAGCTTACCATCACTCCACATAATAACCTGCCACATGAAAATGACTAGTCATTCACGCCCCGAGCCTTAAAATATCATCAACCAAGTTATCAATTTTGGAAATCATGATTAATACAAGCAATCGCCTCCATAGGGAGGGGGTCGTTCACACCCCATTCCCTAATACCCCTAACACCAAGACTAGCGAAAACATCAGTGAATCCATTTCCTTCTCTCAAAATATGAGAAATATAATACTCATTGAAAAAATTAAGAATATCAATAGCATTCAAAATCAAAGATTCAATAGTCCATGACGAGGCAACACAGTTCTTCCGATTATTAATAATATTGAGAAAATCCCCCTCAAGCCACACTTTCTTGTAACCTTTCACTTGTGCCAACTTCAAGCCATTATAGGCTGCAGCCGCTTCCGCATAGTGGTTTGTTTGAGTTCCCAAAGGGAGTGCCACAGTGGAAACGAACCTACCATTAGAATTTCTTATCACTCCCCCACAACCTGCATGTCCCAAATTCCCTTTAGGAACTCCATCAAAGTTAACCTTCACCCAGCCATCCGGAAGAGCTTTCCAAACATCATCGTCTCTAGAGGCTTTCCCTTTAGTTAAAGGGAAGGAAATATCACAAGGCAGCTTCCAATTTTGCACTATAGAAATATCATTAGGACTTAGCTTAACCTTCGGACCATTGTGAAAAGAAATCCCAGAGACAAAATTTTCTTTGATAGCAGCACATATTTTATAGGCCACAGAGATAGCAAGAAGAGTCACACTCCTGAAAATCCTGTTATTGTGCTCAAGCCAAATACCCCAAGCAATATGAGGAAGAGAAAGAGACCATAGAAAAAGCAGAGCAGGATTGGAAGAAGGTCCAACCCATTGAGACCACAGTTCCGCAATTGAAGCAAGGAACACCCAACTAAGATTCCAAAGAGAGAGCACATGGGCCCACACATCTCTAACAAATTTGTAGCCAATCAACAGATGGAAAGTATTTTCGGCATCCTCTTCACAAAGAAAGCACTTGTTAGGCATCACAAAACCTCTCTTGACCAAATTATCAGTAGTTAAAACCTTATTCTTGCAGAAAAGCCAGAAGAAAATATTAACCTTAGGAATCAATCTAGAGGACCATAGGGAGGCCTCAAAAGGAACAGGACCAACGAAGGAATCATTAAGATGAAAAGCTAATGAAACAAAGAATTTACCATTAGAAGAAGGCTTCCAAACAATCTTATCAGCAGTAGCATGAGAAGGAATATGAACCAAGGACAAAGCATTAAAGAGATCCTCCAGCCCCAAGTCCTCCTCGTGCAGCCTTTTCCAACAACCATTATCAATATAATCAACAAAAAATCTGCCAAACCTCCGCACACAAATGTTCATGAAAGGTTGAGTCCAAGGCTCATCTTTAAGAGGCCTGTTACCAATCCAACTATCTTCCCAAAACAAAATTTTCTTGCCATTTCCCAGCTGTCAAAAAAGACCCTTGGAGACAAAGCCTACAGGCCTTAACCATACAATTCCAAAGTGCAGACCCAGACGGGGGAGAAAAGTCAGGAGATAAAAAAATCCCTTATACCATCAGCTCCAAACTCGGGCTATCTTAGTTAAAAGAATGTATATAACTTTTTTTATTTGAAGAAAATGTGAGTATTAGGAATATTCCTTTAGCTGTATGTGATTACGATGTATTAGGAATATTCCTTTGGCCGCATGTGTTTACGATGTATTAGGAATATTCCTTTGGCTGCATGTGTACATGTTCTGTTTTTGTTTGTTTCAGTTTCTAGTTTGAATATTAGTTGCAGGGTCAGCATCCACAACTGAGTGCTAACCTGAAGAAAAGGTGAGTATCAGGAATATTCCTTTGGCTGCACGTGTTTACAGTATTTTCCTCCTTCCTATTCTGTTTTGTTTGTTTCAATTTGTAGTTTGAATATTGAGTTGCAGGGTGAGAACATCCAGAACTGAGTGCTAATCTGGTGTATTTATATAACAAATATGCATTGAGCCTTAAAAAAGAAAAAAAATTAAATTAAATTAAAAAATGAGGTAAGATGCCGAGTATTTATTCGGCTACACTCTTTCCAAGCCAAACATAATGACATCTATATTTGAATTGCATTTACATAATTTTTCATTCTTATTATAGTCATGCCTGTCAATCCTTAAGCAAACTTCACGAATATACTCTCTGGCTACTTATCATATATGATTATGCCATGTATTTACAAATATGAATCAGAAAAGAAAAAAAAAATCCTTTACCAGAACGAGCAACCAAAGAATTTTGGAGGCTCCAGAGGAACAATAAGAGATCTTGCATTAAATAATTAACCAAAGTGACAGCGTTAAAAACAAAACTATGGCCTACATCTATCAGTTGGATTTAGAAGCATTTATGTCCGAGTGATTGGTTTAGATCAGGCTAAGACAACAGCCTTCTGTTATGAAATTTACTATCTATGAAAATTAATCATGATTTTATTTAATTGCATCCAACCAAATATGTGTTTATATTTACAAAATTGTCCCTGGAATCTCCATTCATGGAGTTTTAACAAATTGAAGCAGCAATCATGCTTTCCTAATGATATCAGTTATCTCCCTTATCTTAATGACTGTAGCATCGTACAATCACTTTGTGTAGAAGAAATATCACACGGTGGTTCGAACCTTGCAAGCTTTTGTGATTCCAACTGATGAGTCAACTCAGAGTCAAGGATACCTTGCTTCACTAGTATTTGGTACACATCTAAGAAATGAATTTTTTTGAAGTATATCTTCTAAGATTGTTTATAGGGAGCAAAAAGCAAAGAGGAATTATGCCCTCCAAAGCCAAACGAATTACTCAGGGCAACTTTAATGTCCAGCCTCTCCTTTTGGCCTCCAACAATAATACTCATATCCTGACACCAAATTTTAAGCAAGCCTGTCAGCTACCTAATGAACTAAAATTTGGCCAAACAAAACAGCAGTTTTATCCAGAATAAGAAAACTGAAAACTTCCTGTAACATCGAATATTTTAACTAAGACCGGAAAGAGTTCTTACCACATCTTTCTCGGGATTTTCTAGGTTTAGGGTAGGATGAACCCATCCTGTACGAATGGCCTGCATAACACAATATAAGCACAGAAAAATACAGTAAAAGCAACTGGAAGAACACAAACGTTCTATATACATGCCATGCACTACATTGGATAGATGCGGATAGATGTATTTCAATAAGAAAGTAAAATTGGATAGATGTGGGGGGCCATGATATATCTATTATTAGCGTGGAGCTATCAGCTGCATCTGCCTTTATGTATTGGGCAATAAATCAGTTCTAACGTAGCTTGGGAGGGGAGAGAATCAGACTGGTATCAAGGTTGTGAAAGACCGTAGGTGAGTGTCAGCTTTTGTGTAGGAGTCTATTGAACTATGCATTTTTTTTTTTTTCTATTGAGAAATGCTCCAGGTATATTAAACAAATAAAGCATAGATTACAATGATAATCATACTAGAAAAGTGGCTGAAGAAGTGCCTGGAATTAACTTAAATTTTTTAAAATCATGTTGGTTGCCATTTGTGAGTGTAAAATCCATCTATATCTTTCTGATACTAAAATGTAAGCATGTTTATCCATTCATATCAGCTCGCTTGCTGGCTTCCATGTACTCTTGCTTGGATGCTTCCTCTACAATATTGTATTATACGTCCAATTAACTTATGCTACCAATAACATGGCAAGCAAGATAAATGTGCCTCAAATACTAGATACTGAAATTTGTCTCTCTCTCGCACACTCACACAGATGGAAAAATATGCTCATTCTCCCAAGACTATGGATTGCTGAAAATCAAATTTCAATATAAACTAAAATGCTAGGAGTCTTTTTTTTACACAAACACTTAAAATGAAGAATTTCTGCAAAATTGTTGCAGGGTTTTTGTAGTGGTTTGAGTTTCATTCTTTTGGGGGATATCTAGCCAGATATAATGTTTTATTAGAATTTACTCTCTCGTTAATAAATGCACACAGATGTATAAGCTAGAAAATAAAGGTAAATATAGAGTTTGTACAGCTACAAGGTGCCTTCATGTATTCATAACGTCATTTTAATCCATGCTGAGTAGTTTTATCTCTTGCCTTAAAAATGTAGAAGAAATTTTTCATATCCTTGGTGCATCCTTTTACCTTAAATCCTGAACAATACTATAAAAAAATGATCTAATCTAATAAGTACAAGCATAAACGTGCTGGAAAAAGAACAGAAAATTAAAGCAGAATAAGGTAAACTTCAGTAACGTTTGGCAATTATTTTTAAAAATATGTTTTTTTCCTATTATAAATAAAAGTATAAAACTTTATATTCTTTGAATTTGGGAGCAGGAATTTGTCTAGATCCTCTATGTGATTGGAATCTTGTTGTGATTGTGAGACTGGTTTCTGGTTGGGTCTATGGGTTTCATGGCCAATATGGCCCATTGTCTAGTCCTGAAAGGTGTTTATGGGTGCCCAAATAGGCCCCATCCATTCTTCTCCTGAAAGGTGTTTGATCTGATTCTTGGATTTGACATGGATATAACGAAATTATCCTTTTCATTCTGTCCATGCAGTTTTTTGCTTCCAAATCTTAGCTTTTTATAGCATGTGTCTGAAATAAACAGATTGTTAGTCTGCTTGAAGATCATTAGAAACTTAGTGACGAAGAGAAAGAATATTTATTGGTTTGGCTTAGAATGACGAAATAGTTCCAGGTCGATATTTACTATTGTTTTAGAAACATACAAACAGTCATCATTCTCAGAATAAAAGAGAGTATTTTATAATAAATTAGAAAGCTATAAACTGAAATGCAAGCAAGCAGGAAAACTCTTTGTAGGCAAGCGAGCAGGAAAGCTACATAGGCAGGCATAGAGGATAACCAGGGAGATTCAAAAGGGGATAACAAGGATGAATGGAATGGATCTTTGGAATAGGAGGAGAAAGATTGATCAAGCTCTGGTTTGAGGCCGAAATAACCACTTGGTCTCAAATATCCCAGTTTGCAGTCTCTCTTCCAAATGTACCTCTAGTCAATTAGGAAGTATATGTATGCCATGTTGGATTAAATAGCTATATTTTGTAATTATAAAATATAATCTCATCAATTTTGATATTTGAAAATACAAAGATTGAATTTAGATGCTACCATAGAAAACTTTAGTGTGTTAACCTAGGAAGAAATTTTAATTCATTTACAGTAGCGATAGTGATTTTTTATTCCTTGGGAACTAAATTTTCATTCACAGCACTATTGCTTGATTGACATTATTGGACCAAAACCTAAGTGATTTCAAGCAAAGTGACACCATCATGCAAGATCTTGACAAGTCAGTGGTAATGCTTCACCCTAGTAGTTAAATCGTTCTAAGTTCTTTTTGTTAGTTTTTATGATCAGATATAACACTCAGATTTTAATTCAAAATCAGACAAATAGACACAGAATATACCCTCGGAAAACCCAACACTTGAGGGAGAAAAACCCAGAAACAATATATCACTTATATATTGAATGTAAAACAATGATTTCTTTTACTATGAGGCCAAGCAATAGCACCACAACTTGATGCAAACACAGAATGATATAATACTCCTTTCTGCTGATGATATCGATCTCACTCAATAAAATCTCCGCCTTCTACAAGAATACGATCTGCACTTGAAGTATATCACTCTTGAAGACTCACGGACTATGCAATGAATGGATATCGAATGAATGGAATAATGATGTGTTACAATGAAGGAGCATCACATATAAATACAAGGAGAAGGATCACGTCCCTTGAAGAACATCATGTCGGCCTTGATCAAATCGTGTCTCTTCAAAGGTGGCAGATGAAAACAAGTCGGCCTCATTTAACAACAATTAATTATTATATGATATACAATGGTGAAGCGCCTCTTCACCAAAAGTCACCTTAACAAATTAAATAGCCGTTAGGCTACACATTTAATTTGTTCTTCAATGAATAATCTAGGCTGGAAGAGAATCCCGATGTTGTTATAACATCAACACTCCCTCTCAGCTAGGGAGAATACTTCCAGCTAACCAATGTCATGAAATGACATTCACAATGGTTACACAAATGTGAAGGGGGCTCATCACGGAATCACTCAACATGATATCAACCATCATGGCTACTCCCATGTATGGTAAAGCATATGTGCACAAGTGCCCATCACAGAATCACTCAACGTGATGTCGTCATCTCATCATGACGTTCACCATGGCTACTCCCAGAGGGTGAAAAGCACAAGTACAAGAAAACCATCACGAACTCTCTCACGTGGTGTTATCATGGAGTCACTCAACATGACATCCACCATGGCTACTCCCAGAGGGTGGAAACAAGGTCTCTCACAGAGAAAGATGCATTAAACAAGGGCTTACACCTCAAATCTCTCTCACAGAGAGAAATGCATTAGACAAGGGCTTGCACCTCAAATTTCTATCATAGAGAAAAAATGCATTAAAGCAAATCATAGATGATCACTGAAGCTGAGTCTCCCTCTCAACTAGGGCTTCATTCTCCACAATACCAAGCTTGTCTTGAAAGTACACAAACTTTACTTTGGAGAGAGGCTTGGTGAGAATATCGGTTGTCTGTTGATCAGTGCTGATGTACTTCAACTAGATAACTTTCCTCAATACATATCTCTGACATAGTGGTATTTGATCTCAACATGTTTAGTTTTGTCATGAAACACTGGATTGACAGAGAGCTTCACACAGCTTTGATTATCACAATGAATGACAGTCGGCTCCATTGATTGTCCAAACAATCCTGTAAGGAGCTTCCGAAGCCACACTGCTTCTCGAGCTGCCACACAAATTGCAATATACTCGGCCTCTGTGGTGCTTAGTGCCACTAAAGACTGCTTCTTGCTACACCAGGATATCATCACAGATCCCAAACTGAAGCAACATCCAGAGGTGCTTTTTCGATCAGCAACACACCCTGCCCAATCAGAATCAGAATAACCATGCAACTTCAAGTCCACATCAAAAGAATATCTCAAGCCATACCCAACTGTGCCACGCAAGTATCTCAAGATATGCTTTGTTGCAACAAGATGATTTTCCTTGGTTCACACATGAACTGACTAAGTGCACTTACTGCATAGCAAATATCTAGTCTTGAATTGACTAGATACATCAACAATCCAATCAACTGCCTGTACAAAGTAGGATCTACTAGATCTGAACTGGTTGCAGCCTCTTTTAACTTCTGCAAATTTGTCTCCATGGGTGTGGACATGGATTTGCAATCCATCATACCAAATCTCTTCAGAATGTCTGTAGTGTACTTCCCTTGACTCAGAAAGATCTCATTAGGCCTCTATCAAACTTCTAAACCAAGGAAGTAATGCATGAATCCAAGATCCTTCATTTCAAATTTAGAAGCTAACTCCTTGCATTTCATAATGAGGTGATCTTCTCCAGTAAGAATTAAATCATCAACATAGAGAACCAAGATTAATGCTTCGCCATCAATTACCTTGAAATACAAGTTTGAATCAGCATCGTTCTTGGAGAAGCCCAAGCTCATTAGGTATCTATCAATTCTCTCATACCAAGCGCAAGAAGCCTGCTTAAGGCCATACAAAGCCTTCTTCAATCTGTAAACATGAGACTCCTTCCCATGAACCTCAAAGCCATCAGGTTGCTCAATATATACTTCTTCTTCAATTACACCATTTAGAAATGTTGTCTTCACGTCCATTTGGTGTATCTTCCATCCTTTAGATGTTGCATTAGCAATGATAGTTTTGACGGATGTATAGCGAGCAACTGGAGCAAAGGTTTCCTCATAGTCTATTCCCTCTTTCTGAGAGAATCCTCTAGCCACGAACCTAGCCTTGTACTTCTCGATGCTCTCATCAGCCGCATGCTTGATCTTGAAGAGCTACTTAGAAGATACAACAGATTTTCCTTCTGGTCTAGGTACGATGTCCCAAACATCATTCTTGAGGATAGATTAATATTCTTCAGCCATAGCATCTCTCCATACTTGCTGACTAGTAGCTTCCTCAACACTGGGAGGCTCAGACTCAATGATTTGACTCATCAATGCAACATAGCTTGAAAACTTGTGAGGTCTTTTGCTTTCTCTAAATGTTCCTCTCGGGGCTGCAAACCTTTCTGCCTCCTGCATTGTTTTCCTGGCCCAAAGAGGTCTCTTACAACCAATCACAATGTCTCTCGACCCATCAGTAGGTTCCAAAGGCTCAACTAAATCATCATCTTCTTTAGGTTCAAAAGCCTCCCTCTGAATCTCAGGAGCATGGTCAACTTCCATATCCTGGGGAGACCCTTGATCTTCATTGTCTATCTCTATGTGAGTGCCCTTAGATCTCTTGAATGCAACATCCTCTTCAAATGTAACATCCCTGCTGATCTCTATGAGTTTCTGACCTGGAATGTAAACCCTGTAGGCTTTTGAAGACTCACTGTAGCCCACAAATATTCCCCTCTTGCCAGATGGTTCCAGCTTTGTCCTTTTGTCTTTAGGCACATGAACATATACAGGACAACCAAAGATTCTCAAATGACTTACTTTTGGCTTCACACCTGTGAAAGCTTCTTCAGGAGTCATATTCTCCAGAATACGATGAAGGCTTCTATTCTGAACATACATAGCTGTCCTAGATGCTTTAGCCCAAGGGAAGGTTTGCAGATCTTGATCATGGATCATGGCTTTAGCTACTTCTACTATGGATCTATTCTTCCTTTCTGCAACACCGTTCTGTTGTGCATTGTAAGGGACACAAAACTCCCTCTTAATCCCTACTTCAATGCAAAAGTTACGGAAGCTTCCAGAGATGTATTCTCCTCCATTGTCAGATCTCAGAACTTTGATCCTCTTCCTAGACAAGTTCTCTACCTGAGCTTTAAATTCCTTGAATCTCTCAAGTACTTCCTCAGATTCTTTAGACTTTAAGAAATAAATCCAAGTCTTTCTAGAGTAGTCATCAATGAAAATTATGTAATACAAGAAACCACTCAAAGAAGCAACAGACATTGGACCACATAAATCAGAATGAACAAGGTCTAGAATACATTTAGATCTACTCTCACTACTATGAAATGGACCTTTAGTATTCTTACCCAATGCGCAACCTCTGCAAGTGCCTTCATGCTCCTGGCTGAGTTTAGGAAGGCTCGTGACCATCTTCTCCATGGTTGGTAGTGCTCTAAAGTGAAGGTGAGCAAGTCTTCTATGCCAAAGCTCGCACGAACTTGATGAATCATGCAACAAGGCCTGAAGTGGACGAGTGGAAAGTCTGTAGAGACTCTCATGTCGAACTCCAATCACATGAGCAATCTTGATACTTGAGTTCTTCCGCCATGCAAGAACTTTACCTTCGGAAAATGCAACTTGATACCCCTTGTCTTCTAAGGCTGAGATAGAGACAAGGTTCCGCTTGATACCAGGAACAAATAGCACATCACTCAACTGCAAGGAGATGTTGAAATCTAAGTGAAGAGAGGAGGTCCCAACACCTTTTACAAAATAACTTGCATCATCACCAATAATGACTTGAACACTAGAATCTCTCTCCACCAAATCAGATAAATGCTCTCTAAATCCAGTGATGTGGCGAGAGGCACCACTATCAATCAACCAAGTGTTGTTGTCTGTAGGAACATTGCTTGATAAGGCATAATAGAATAGAAATCCACTTGAATCCTTCTGAGGAGATATCTCACCCACTTCTGCAATTGAAGCCTGTTGCTTAGGTCTGGTTGGACAATCCTTTGCATAGTGACCAAACTTGTCACATCTAAAGCATTGTATGCGGGAGAGGTCCTTCTTCTTCTTAGATATAGGGGCACCTTCTGATCCTTTATCTCTATTCCTCTTGAAGTTGCCTTCCCTTCTTTTCCTTTCTTCTTCGAGGATTGAGCGGCAAGAACATGAATGTCTTCATTTGTAGAGCTTTGTCCAATGCCTCTTGCAGCCAATCTTGATTCTTCTTGGATGCAATCTGCCCTCAAGCGATCAAACTTAGGAAGTTTTGATCTCCCACTGATACCTTGGATGAATGGCTCCCAAGATTGAGGAAGACCATTAAGTGCCAACATAGCCAAATCCTTGTCATCAACAATATGCCCAATGGTAGAGAGCTGATCTCACAACTCGATAATCTTCATGAAGAATGAGATGACGGATTCTCCTTTCGCCATCTTAACATGATGAAGTTGTTGCCTTAATGCAAGAGCTCGACTTGTATTGTTGATCTCATACATCTCCTCCAAGGTCTTGAACATCTCTCTTGCTATCTTCAACTTGGAGATGATTGGCACAAGGTGGTCCTTCACGGAGTCTACCAAAATCTTCTTTTCCTTAGTGCAATTCTTTCTCCATTGAGACTTCTCATTCTCATTGGACGGTTTGGGAACTTCACCCTCCACGAACTCAGCTAACTCATTTTCTTCCAAAGTGAGCATTACCCTAAACTTCCAAGATGTGAAGTTGGCAACACCCTCGAGTCTATCTTCGATCTTGAGCCTGTTCACCATCTTGACAATAAGATAGATGCAAGAGAATGAGAATAAGAGTGTATGAAAGCGCTGCTTTCTGCTTATGAGAAATTTGATCACGATCTTTCTTATACTCACTCTAATACCATGTTAGTTTTTATGATCAGATATAACACTCAGATTTTAATTCAAAATCAAACAAATAGACACAGCATATACCCTGGGAAAACCCTCCACTTGAGGGAGAAAAACCCAGCAACAATATATCACTTATATATTGAATGTAAAACAATGATCTCTTTTACAATGATGCCGATTATGAGGCCAAGCAATAGCACCACAACTTGATGCAAACACAGAATGATATAATACTCCTTTCTGCTGATGATATCGATCTCACTCAATAAAATCTCCACCTTCTACAAGAATACGATCTGCACTTGAAGTATATCGCTCTTGAAGACTCACGGACTATGCAATGAATGGATATCGAATGAATGGAATAATGATGTGTTACAATGAAGTGCATATAAATACAAGGAGAAGGATCGCGTCCCTTGAAGAACATGTCGGCCTTGTAATGTCCCCGTTTTAATTGACATTGTTTGTTGAGGAGTGAGCCTATCATTTTGACCCTCGTAGGCTGACAGATTTGATTAGAGGGTTATCCATGGTAGTTATCCAGAGTTTCGGGACATTACTCCACCAATTGATTCAGGTTTTGGCTTCTGTAGACACTCACAGAGCGGGTTAGAGATACTTACTATTTATAGTAAGTCAGGTAGGCAGGAGTTGCTATTTTTAGCAGGGCACCTGATTTAGCTGATCAGCTCAGTTTCGACCCAGTTTGTCAGTTTGATGAGCAGATGGAGAATAATGGAGCATTTAATGATTATTAAATAATTATTATTTTGACTTTATGTTATAAAGTCACTTTAATGATATATTAAAATATTAATGATTAATGGCATATTATAAAGTATTTAATACTTTATAATAAAGGAGAATGATTATTATAATGAATAATTATTTATTGTTTTTTGTATTGTCGCACCCAAAACGTACCCAACCCCAAAAATTTTTTTGACCAAATCTCGTATCGAATTCATGTACCCGTACCCGAATCCAAAAATGAATCGGTAACTTAGTCTAAAAGTTGTTTTGTGTGCATCCTCATTGTGAACCCTTATCTAAAGTTACCCTGATCGTAGGTCAACCTTGGAGAAGTACCTTGCACCATGAAGCTCATTTATCAACTCATTGATCCTAGGTATGGGGTAGCGATTCTTGATTGTCCTTTTGTTGAGGGCCCTACAATCAATACACATCCTCATAGTACCATCTTTCTTCTTGACCAACACAATAGAAGAGGAAAACAGGGTGTAGCTTGATCGAATGTGTCCCATGTCCAATAGATCCTTAATTTCCTTCTCAATCGCCTCCTTGTACCTTCTAGGATGCCAATAAGGTGTGGTAATGACTGGTTTTGCCCCCTCTTCTAACCCAATCACATGCTGAAAGACCCTATCTAGTGGTAACCCTAGTGGAATTTCACAAAACACCTTGCAATGTTTGTTTTAAGATAGATTGGATGTCAACATTATAAGGCATCTCCTCCTTGGATGGACCTGTATCTGTAATCAAACACTTTGGTGCCCGAGCCACTTGGTCTCTACGAAAAGCTCTCTCCATCCTCACAGCCGAAACCATCATAAGACCCCCGTTGGAAAGGCAACAAAGAACTACCTCTTTCCCATTAGCTTTGAATTTCAACTCCATGGTTCGATAATTTTGTGTGTACTCACCAAGTGAATGTAACCATTGTACCCCCAAAACCAAATCTGTCTTGCCAATGCCTATCACATAGAAGTCATCTCACATCTTGTGTCCTCCTAAAGTGGACTCCAACCTTTGAAACTTACAATTGCATGGAATATTATACACATCCACCACTATTACATCAAATCCCTCAAGGTCTTATGTCCTTAGACCCATCTTAGCCACCAATCCCTCATCAATGAAATAATGGGTGGCTCCACTATCTATTAAAATTGTCACCCTTTGTCCTTGTAGGACTCCTCTAATACCGAAGGAATGATATCTAGGTGCTCCTGAAAGTGTTGCAAGAGTGCCACCAAAATGCTCCCCCTCTATCTTCTCTTCGTGCTCAACCTCGTCTACAACATCCTCAAGCTCAGCTTCTCCTACCTCCAAATCATCATTAGATACGACCTCTATATAGTGGATTTGTCCTTTTCCCAAACACCTATGACCTGGTGCCCAAGGCTCCCTACAAGTGAAACATAGTTTTTTCCTCCGTAGCTCATTTTTAGACTTGTCAACCCTCCTAGGCCTTGGAGGCAAGGTCTTAGGTTGGGAAACATTCTTATGAAATGGCTTCCATTGCTACATGTTGGTGCACTCTTGGGAAGAGATTTATTCTTCACAACGGAGTCCTCAAGGCTTAAGGCCCTTCAAATAACATCCTCCAAGGTCATTGGCTCAAATGCCCTCACCAAACTGAGGAATGACTCTAATAATCCCTTAATGAACAAGAACATAAATCTCTTATCCATCACATCTGGGACCATGACTGGGAGTCTTTGAAATCCTGTGACATAATCCTCCACCAAACCATTCTGCCTCAAACATGTCAACTCCTTGAAATACATCTCTAGATCTCTTCTATCAAATTTGTCTACGAGTTTTTGTGTGAAATCAGCATATGTTGCAATAAGGTTAAACCCTTGTGTCATAAGACCATGATGCCACCACTCATGAGCGACGCCCTCCAAATGTAGAATGGAAAACTTGATAACTTCATTTTCGATCATAGGGCTGAGTGAAAAGTATGTATCTAATTTATGAACCCAAGCCCATGCAATAACATTTCTAGAGCCATCAAACATAGGAAGTGTCAATTTACTTACTTTGTGTTGAAGATATCTATTAAACTATTGCATAGGTTGCCTTCTATCACTCCTTGATCCACTTTTTGATCTAGCATTACTGTATTGTTCGAATGAAACCTCCCTTCTAGTGATTGGATCAAGTCTCATATACTCGTCTACAATGGCAGTGAAATCATTTGCAGCTTGATTCTGCTCTTCTTCTTGTGGTGCTTCCATTCTAGGCAAAAAGGTGGGATGGAACAGTCTGAGGGTTGATCTAGCTGGGGTTCTGCTGTTATCAATATGATTTCCAGCCCCAAACTGACATGAATTACTTCCTTCAGCATTGTTTGGTGTAGATCTGTTGTGAGTGACTGTGTTGGTTAAGTTTTGCATCATCTGTACTAGCATTTCGGTCATTTGTTCTTTTCTTTGCAGGAATACCAATGTAATGTCCTAGGGTTAATATGACGCTAACCAAACTTCCCTGACCTTTCAACACAACAAACTACAAATGAAGGATATTATTCCATTGAATTTCGCACGGCTAGATGGCAACTTTAATCCATTAAAAAGAGAGAGAGAGAGCGAGAGAGAGAGAGAGAGAGAGAGAGAGAGAGAATAAATGATGGCAATTTAAACTATATTATTATTATTATCAATGGAATAATAAAATTACAACAGTTTATTGTTCTACAGATCCTAAGTTAAACTGAGTCTGGACACCCTTACTGATATCTAAAGAAAAATGTGATCAAACGTATGAAAATTCTCCTAGCCAGGTATTAAACAGTTTTTGGTCCGCTAGGTTAGTCACTGGTTGATACCTTATATAGATTTGCATATATGAAATAACTCCATGCTGCCTTATTATGCTCCCCTTCTTGACTGGCATTATCACTTGGGATAGGACTCTATGCTAGATTTGTAGCTAACATTACAATGGTACCCAAAAACTGGAGGAATAATGGTGTTGCTTCAATAGAGTGATGGTAAACCACACGGCTACAGAACAGGTCTGAAAACTCACTCATCAGACTTGATTTAGACCTACAAACTGGATCTGATGCCTAGAAGTTCACTTGCCCAGATCTGTGGAAGTCTTGGATGGCGCTTAGATATTGGATGCTTGCTTCTATTTTTAGGATTTTGACTCACCAAACTAGTTTGATTTTCTAAGTAACCTCGCCTCAGGTCAGCTATAGTTTATTGGTGGCTCTAAATGCTGGAAAAACCCCTGTGCTCGACCTGGAAGTGTTGGAAATGGTAATCAATGCCTCTGCAGATGGTTAGAATATAATTTGCAGTTTGAAGATACTATGAATGACTTAATTTACTTAAGGTTGGGGTTGCATCCAAACCTCAAGATGCTCTGCACAAACGGTTTCATCCCTATTTGGAGCGTTTGGAATTCTTGACATAACCAAAACAATAACTTCCCCTAAACTGATAGAGTTTTCCTTCATTTATACCTGAATGAAAAACAAATAGAATAGCAGGTCAGCCACCACAAGGAATTGGCACCCAAAACAAAATTCAAATTCAAGTCGGCTACAATCTGAAATATATATTTTATTATTGTTTATTATTATTTATATTTTAAAATCATGTAAGCCTCACAATTAGTTAGTATTATTGTTATAGTGTTGAAAAACACTTTTTTATTATTAAAAATAAATAGCATCATGGCGCTGAGATGCAAGGGACATGACACAAGGGCCCACTACTTCCCAAATTGTACAAGAAATAGTTTCTTCTCTTGAGAGAACTTCCTTTTCCAATCACATAGAATGTCATCACCTAAAAAGTATTTATCCTCATCTTCTCAAAGTACATCTTCCCCTTCTCCAAAGCAACCTTTGATATCTCCTAAAAGGCCACCTTCTTCTCCTCTTCAAAAAACACCCACTCCATCACCAAGAAAATCTCCTAAATCTCCTCCTATTAGAAATTCTACTCCACCTCCTATTCCTCCAAACATACAATGGACTAATGACCAGACAAGGCAAAGGGATACACAGTAGCAACAAGTTTTTCAAACATAGAGAACAGAATAGGATTCAACCCAATAACAAGCACAAGATGAAAATGCTCCTCAAAGGTTCAATTAGATTATTCAAAGCAAGAAGAGGGTATTTCAGCCACCAACAAATCTCTTTGCACAACTTCCATCGATCATTACATGGCCACCTCTTCCTAGGAAAGCCAAGGTTAGACCTGTTGATGATGTTTTCTACACAACAACAACTCAGACAGAATATGAAATCCTATCTCTCTTGAAACGTAAATCTCCATCAGCAAGCCTCAAAAGATAGCGCCAAGGTTTCTAATGTCAGGTCTTGACAATGCATAAACAACTCAGTGATAAATGTGAAAATGTTGGTAATCACAAAGGGACCTTACTACAAGCAAATACTGAATCTTTAACTTATCAGATCTGGCAATGTAATGATACTTCAATCCTAAATCTAACCCAAATGATAAAGAAATAACAAAAGGTTAGGGTTTCAGAGAGATTCCTAAATTTAACACTACTCCTAAGATTAACAATGCAAATGATGAAATACTTGAAATGGACCAATCCCTCATAAACTAATTCCTGCTTAACACAGATGAATCTACAATCTCACAGAAATAGTGCAATCTTCTAAGGTATTAGAGATTTTCAGATCATGAACATTCATCCAAGACAACCCAATTGCAATTGAAATGAATAAATCTCCACAATTGAACTTAAGCACAATAAACAAAAGGTCCAGGCTAACTTTGCAAAGCAACTAACAATCAGCTAGCTACAAAAAGTATAGACCAAGGACTGTTGCAAACACTTCAAGCATCAAACCATAAACACCATTGAATCAGATCTAACATACATCTAATAACCTTGAGCAATTTAAAAGATAGAATCACAAGAACCATGCAAGATAAGTCAACACAAAAGAGATCACCAGAAAATCACAATGTCTTCAATTGTATTGAATCACCGAATGACAGCAACAATTCCAATGTTCTATGTTACAGCACTTGCTCAAAATGAACTAACTTCTAACTCTGCTCTACTGCCTAATTCGCTCTTTTATCAAAACTATCTATCTTTTCTATATATGAATGAATGACCCTTACAAATGAGGCAAAATGCCAAATTTATAGAAGACCCCCAAAGCATGTCGGCCCAGCTAGGGTTTACAATAATAAAATAGCCACAAACAAGTCGGCCCAAGGAGAAATCATAATGAGATAAAATTGCATTAAATGCAAGAACTCCATCCAGGTCGGCCTGGGATCTCCAATGTAATTCAGACCAATGCGTGCAAAATAATAGGGAAGCACAAATTCTGTTGTAGCCTTGCATTAACTGCCCTCTCCTTATCCTGTACTATCAACAATGCCTTCTCCAAGTCGGCCAATGGTGGAGTAACCAATACCTTGAATTTCCTTTCATAGATTTAACTTCATCACCTGAGTGCTCAACGACCTTCTCCCAAAGGGCCTGATATTTATCCGTAATTGCAATGTAAGTAGTTGCATCATCAAACTGGTGCCCAACAACTAAATCTTCATCAACTGGAAAGTGTACATTTCACCACCATTTTTTCAACTGCTCCAACTCTGTTTTTTTCTTCCAACCATCACCTCAAGAAAGAGATGCACCTACCATGAATATCAATCAGGGAATCCTCAACTACCTGCTCTGCTTACATATCTTCCTCAGAACCTTTCGCCCTTCCAATTGCTGCCACGCTAGATTCAGCCTGCACTCAACAAAGGAAACCATAGTAAAGATCACACAAACCCAAGCAAAAACAACATATTCATCCTTAAAATGAATCTCAAGATAAGCAAGGTGCCATTCAATCTTCATAAAAATGATCATATCAGAGTTCGGGTTTCAGGTCCACCCGCAGAATCCAAGCCAGGGAGGAATCTGAAAAAATCCTAGCCAGTCGGATTCCAGCGGAATAAACATGGAAACACCTACTAGTAACTTAATCAGATCATTATCACCCAAGAAATAGCATGAGACATCTTAAAATAGCTCAAATTAATCATAAAATGCATTATCAATCGTTAACAAGTCATGCCATTTCATAATTCTTTATTTTCCACCAAATTCCGGGGAAATCCGCACAGGACGGATTTCCGCGAACGAAGCGATAATCTGCAGGAACAAAGGATTTTCGGGAAAATACGGATGAAACGAAAATCTGCAGGGAAGATGAAACTCCAGAAAACTGCAAATTTCGGCAAAACCAAGAGCACATAGAAAGTCGGGGAATTCCAGCTGAGGAGGAATTCCGCAAAGATCTTGAAACGCCAAATACCATCGTTTTCTCGCGACCTCATTCACTCAAATTGATCGAATGATCACAAATTTGAGGACCTTGGGTATGGAACCAGCTTAACTTGAACCTCCTACAGATCTTCCTTAAATTCTAGGCTCATTTGAAAGCAAATTAAGATGCAATGGGGACGCCCTAGGCATGAAACCCTAAATTTTGACCATAAGCCACGAAATGCCCAAACAAACAGGAATTTGAACTCCAAGCAAATCTAAAATGCCAATGCACTACTTACATTCATCAATCAAAAGCAAGACAACATGTACATACCATTTGATGAAGTGGAAATTGATCTCAGAAATAACAAACGTCAGTTTATTGGCGCTTAGCAAAGAACAGCAACGATAATGCCCAAGAAAGCATCACCAAACTTAGCCAAGCACCACAAGATTGAATACCCCAACTCAAGAGAACGCAAATGATAAAGCATAATGGCATAAGAAAATCCCCAAAAATCGATTAAATTGGGAAACCCGACGGCAAGACGGAATTTCAGAAAAATCCGGCCCAGGCAGAATTCCGCGAAGAACCAAATTCTCCGAACCAAAGCACCGAAACCCTTTCACCGGAATTTGAGTGAAATCTGGGAAAATCCAGACGAGGCAGAAAATCCCGAAACAGAGCAAAACCCGGATTTCGCTTAAAACTTAAGATTTTCAATATGCAACTTAGGGGAAACACTTGGGCAAGCAAGATAAACATTTTAAGCTTATGCCAAGGCAATGCAAATCCTCAAAATCAAAGGGTCAAAACAACAAGAGCGGAAGCAAAAGAGAGTCCTTGTTTTCAGCGAGGCGTGTGTGCAAAAATTACACAACAAGACCCACTATTATTACAAATGTACAAGGATCCCAACAAGCACAAATAGTTACCCCATTGAAGGATGTTTTGGAGACAAAAATGCAACCTTTAGATTATACTGTTACCACTATCGCATTGGGGAAACCCTTGAGGGAAGGAGCACAAATTGCAAAATATTAATTCAAACGGATGCTATAGAAAATGGAAAAAGACAGCGATGAATAGAGAGCTAAAAGAAAAGGTAGCTTATTTTACTTCTTATATTGAAAATTTGGTTGGTTTGATTGATTCCTCTGCTACGACTTCAAGTTCAAAACCAACAATAGGAATAGGAATTCCACAAACCAATGAAGTCAAGAATATTGTAACTGCAATAAGAGCATGAGCAATGAATTGATGATGCTAGGTTACATAACTATTGATGAAATGGTGGCAAGATGTAAAAAGCTCAAGATAAGAGACGATGCACTAAAAATGTTGGAGGTTGGTGTTGATAAAATTAAGGAAATTGATAACCTTCTTATTATTTTGGAACTTGTTAATACAAATTATCAAATCCTAGTCAATGAGAAAATTTTGGATGGAACTAATGAATTGATACCAAGAGATGGATGGAAAATTATAATTTCAAACAAGGAATTTTGAAAGGGTGTAAAAACAAGTTTTGGTCATCATATAATGTGATCCAAAATATATTGTAAGAAATAAATGATTCCGCAACTAGAATTGGATGCCAAATGTTCAATACTCAATGCGATCTCCGTACAGTTCGAATTTTGAAGTCACAATTTGATGACATGTCGCAAGTTGAGTCACCAAGTGGAGCAAATTTCATTTCTTCCTCAATTACTAGACTAATGCGAGTCTAGATCACTTGTGTGGAATTTGAGAAGAAAATGCCACAATATGAATAGGAAAATGAAATTAGTCATGGATCATTTTTCAAGCCAATGTTCATTTTGTGCATTTGGATGGTCTAAACATTGACACAATGAGGATTGTTGTTGACAAATTCTAGTTGTACACAAAAAAGACAATCTCACAAGGGAACTAATTAATGTGCAATATATTTCTCTTTATGTATATTATTGTAAAATTTGAATGTGCAAGAGAAAATTCAAAAATAACTCTTCACATTCTTTGTACTTTTGAAAGGAATGACCCTTCGTATTCCTTTTTCTCAAAGGATCCTATAAATACTTGTAAAAGGCTCATTGTAAAGGGTTATATCTTTTGGGTTTGCATTCTTCCTTCGGGACTCCTCCTTGGAATTTGAAGATAGAATGCTTTTGTCCCTTTGGGATATTTTAGTAGAAACCCATGAATATGAAATGAATACAAGATATATAAATTCGTTTGCATCTTTGTGATTTTTAATATTTCTTATCTTCAAATGCTAAATTTATCTTCAATCCATGTTTCTCCACATTTAATTCATCAAATGTTGATGGATTCAACAAGTGTTTTAATAATTGATGCCTAGATGATGGTGAGGTAATCTTGTGTGGCCAATGAACGCCTATTCAAGATTTGCAAGAATTTATCAATTAAAAAATATATCCTTTAGAGATTGCACCATCTCATGTTGGGATTATTGATAAAGGATTTAGTGAGGATTGGTTTCAATTTTCATCTATCCATTTAAAGAATGATGTATAGAAGGATTGAAGATAGATTTGGGTTCACCTTTGTTTTTCTAACCCTCCTATCTTGTCTATTTTTTAATCATGGTGATAGTTTAGGATTTCAATGATAAATTTCATATCTTAAAAGGCAATGCATTAAATAAGTTGTGTGCATATGATCGTTCATCTTCTTAAACATTTATGGTTTTAAATGGATTGAAGACTTGTGTCGGCTAACAGTGTTATGTTTTCTCCGAGTCTCTTTTCATGCTAATTATTCTATCAATCACGTAGCCCTTGTGAACGAACCAGCCAAAGCTCTCTACAACTAAAGGATTTTGGTAAGCCTTTTGCATTTTTCATATTATTTTATTATTATTTGATAAATCTTGCAACTAGCCACCTTTCATGTAGCGAAATCACCTTTGTCATTCCATTCTATAGGTGTCACGACTTCTAGGTATGTTGGTGTGTTTGCATCAAAAAGTCCTTGAGGATACAAGATCTTGACAAGTGTAACCATCTCACAACATTGGAATAATTAGGTAAAATATCATTGAGGATTCCTCTTTGAGTTGGTCCAAGTGACTAAAAAGTATTACTCACTCGCACTTCCCATCATCTTGTTTATTTGTGGAGTTATCCATTTGGTAGCAAACTTGAATCAATGGGTAAATCAAATGTCATTAATTATTTCCCATCTGAACCTAGTATTGAACCCCTTTTGATTTCAAGTCACCAAGTTTTCTCTATCCATGAATGGATTTGATCCTAGATTTAAAACCGATTAACATGCTTTGAGGGCCAAGCCCATGTAGTGGAGTGGTGTGATAGATGCCATCCCTTAAGCCCTCAACCACAAAGACAAGCCAACATAATACTAGTTTTAACTAGATATGAATTTAGAGATCATGTCTAGATTTGTATCACACCACTTTTGTAATATTTTAACCCCCAAGTACTCCACTATAGAGATGGATCTAACATCCAAAATCAACTTGGTTTAGAGTTTGGTTGTCATGTCCAAGGTAAGTGTAAGTCTATCAAAACATGGGCCCCTACAAGACTAAGTTGCCAAGTATTTGTTAAGTATGGGTTTATTCATCAAATTTTAATGTTAATTAGGTTTGAAATTGTAGTAGACCCACAAGACAAGTTAGACTAGTTAAGTCCAAAATTTTATTTGTTGAAATCAAATGAGAAATTGGATCTGAGATGACATTGGAGGGAATTTGGATATCAAAGAGCATCTTAGGGTCCAATATACTCCTTGAATCCAATCTACTTGTTTAATATGGTTTAATTAGTTTGAAGATTGATAATCCCATTGCCTTGAGTCCAAATGTTTGTGTTGATGCACTGCACATAGCACAAGATTTCACCATGTGTCTACCAAAGTAGATCGAGATGTTGCTAAGTGGAGCTCACTCGTATCCCCATTAACCTAAGTGAATTTTCAAATCCCTTGAGTAAGATTTTTTCCAAGGTGTCCAAGTACTCTAAGGAAAGAATGGATCTAATACTAGATTCCATCAATATAGTCTTCGATGAAATTTTCTTGTTGGTAGGTGGCAACATGATGTTCAATCAACTAGAGTCATGTCAACCATGTTTACTACTCTATCTGATAAATTAAATACATGAATTAATAATAGAGATGACAATGCATACCAGATACATGAGTAAAATATATCTTTATTCGCACATGAAATTATTGTTACATCCCTCAAATTGAGACTTTATGTTCGGTTATGTATTTTGAATACAATGATAGTTGCAAGTAACTGCTTTCATGTGATTATGACATTGGGAATGAATAGTTGTTCTTTTATCGTAACCGTAATGCTAACGAACTTTTATTTATTTATTTATTTATTTTGCTAAGAAGTTGAATGAGATCATGAGATTAAATTTAAATGCATATTATTAGGCCGTTTGAGAACGATCTAACCATAATCCTTGTCAGTGGATGCAGGATTGCCAATGCCACGAGAGAAAGGGAAACATCGTCAGGGAGAGGACATGGTTAACAATGGATCTATTTTATCATCTACCTCGAGTCGGTGTATGACAAGTATCTAAGTCGTAACTTGGTCGTAAATAATTCAATTTAATTATTCAATTACCTAGGTCAATTTAAATATATATATAAATATATATATGCATCTTTTATAATTTAAAAAGAAGTATGTAATTGAATAATAAATGACATAAATAAACATTGGAAACCTTGGAGAGGAACGAACTAATGTTTTAATATCTAAATAACATTGTAAATATTAATGTTGGCTTCAAATTTGGAAGGAAATTTCTTTGGCGTTGGGGTCTTTGAGGTGGGCTTCTAGAACCTCATCTCCCGTGTGGAGAAACGCCCAAGACTAGGCAAATGAAAGGAATCTTGGAACCATTTGGAAAATCCGACCTTCATTTTTCATCTTTTCCTTTTTCGTCAGGGGGGGCTCTCACACTTTCTATCTCTCTGTGTGTTGGGTAGCGGAATTCTCTTTGGGAAAAAGACGTATTCTCTTGCATTGCCTGAAGCGAAGTAGTATTGAGTTGTTTATCAATTCTTCCCACCATATTCTTAATCCTCTTCACTTTTAACAACCCCAGACTCTGTGCTCGGAATCTGGGTCTGGAAGTGGTTCCGTCTTAGCTCTCCAATTCATTAGTGTTAGCCTTGAGCCTTTGCTTCGAACGTTGTTTAGAGGAAGTGTTGTACGCGGCAAGGAATATAGATGCTTCAAATCCAATCCTTTCTCTCTCTTAGCGGAATTACTATCCTAGTTGCATCAGCTGCAACGGTGATGAGCTAGCGGGCTCTTCAGAGAATTAAAAATTATTGGAAATCGATCATTCCTTTCAGGCATGTGTGGTAAAACCTTATATGTTTTAATGTTTCTCTCCACCACATTTGCAGGAATACAAGGAAGATAAGTTCTTGAAAAAGAAATGATATTTCAAATTCTTGATCAAATAGATTTAGCTTAAAAATTCGTTTTTGGTTATGATCCTTCCTTAAATAGAATGCAATGTTGAATCATTCTTGTTGTCTAACTTGTCTGGCGACCATCATTTAGTCAAGCTATCTTCATGTAGCGCTAGCCCTGTTTATTTTATATTGATTCTCAAACCCGAGACAAGGCTTGACTCTATTCGTTGTTTATAAATGTACTTGGTCAATCTGTGAGGTGTAATTACAAATCTTTTCTCATTTATGCGACCTGCACATTCTTTCTTTGAACCCAAATCTAGATATGCTTTGCATTCGGGTAACCTTTTTCCACTATTTAACATTTGGAACTGAAGTAGAGTGAATATCTTGAAACGTTTGGAAAAGTTATTTTGTCTAAAGAAGTTGTGGACACTCTTCTTTTCTCTTGTCAGATGATCTGTTTTGGCTACGTGACCTTTCTTCCTAATTTGAGTTTAGTTTGGATAGATAAATTCGGAAATTCGGGAATACTGGTCATAACCTGTATAATGTCAATTAATTGGTAAACTGATTGGTGAATAAATAAAAGACAATCTCATTATGGAGTCATAGCCTTGTTCCTTTCTTTTGAATTTAGAAATTCTTTGGGTGATCGTATCTGTTCATTAAGATGAGATTTGGAATCCCAACATGATGAAGTTATAATCTTCTCATCCTGCAATCATCTTATGTAGGACAACCTGTCTTCTACCATGAACCCCTTTTTATCAATATTGACTCTTGGTCGTGATCTGAGTTCTCTTTCTCTGTGAAGTTTGTTGGTCTGAGAACACACATCCTCTAACCTAATATCTAAGCATAGCGTGGGAGACGGGTATCATCTATAGATGTTGCGCTGCTAATGGATAACATAATATTTCCAACCTATGCCCTGGCAATTTATATATATATCAATAGATGTATCTTGTACCACTCATTATAAGGACAGGTCTTTCATCCTTTCTTCAAAAGCTTATACGGTAATGGACTTTGTTGTTAACATCTGAGAAATTCCTTGAATGGAAACCGATTTACTCTGCCATCTAAATTTGTAAGTAGTCCAAAACATCTTGAATTTTTCATGAGCATTATTTCACTTTGTCTTAAATGAGTTCACGCTATTCATAAATGCTGAATTGGTTAAGGGCATACCTCTCCTCTAATCCGAGATCCTTAACTAGCTTGTAATTGGTAAGAACTGGAAGGACATTATTTTGAATCAGCTAAATTTGTCTCTCTCTATACACATGACTTAACCAGGAGGTTAACCATAAAATTAAGAAAAGATTGAGAACCAAATCTGGACTGAGGACAGTCTTAAACGAATTCAGATAAGTAATCTTTCCACTATGTTTTGGGTATCAGAGTTGGCACGGGTCTCTCTCATAGAAAGTTTGATAAATCTGGAGAATCCTTACGGGTGCCAAGACTTTGACTTCTTCACTTGTATGTTTTTGGCTATCAGATCATTGTTTAGTTGCAAAAGTTAACCAGACCTTGTAATATAAACTTGGGTCCAAAATACAAAGTTGAATAAAGACCACTTAATGGAATATGTCGTTGGTCATAGGTGCTCAATGAAAACATTCTTTGTTTAGAGAAGGCAGTTAGTCTTAAGAGAAAGTGAAAGACGTTGAGCCGAGTCTCTCTCTTCATGAATAGATGCTTAATGGTATCAGCTTAACCTTAATCTAAGAAATGAACAATAACCGAATCAGATGATGCAAGATTATAAACTTGTTCTAAGAATTATCATGTCGAGTAAGGGTGAGAGAGCTGACGGCACAGGAGTGCCAGAGATATCGGCACAGGAGTGCCAGAGATAACGGCACAAGAGTGCCAGCAATATAAAAATCCTTGGCCAAGGTACGATGCTAGATTCAGCATTTGTCAGCTATCAAGTAAAAGATATACCACTGATCAAAGAGGCCCTTCTAGTTGGGAGGTACCCTTAGTTAGTGTTGTGACCTTTTCACACATCGCCCCATTCAAGATGGGGACCCCTAATTTTTGCTTCATTCTGGTCATTTTGGCTTTGGTTTTTGTGTCTCTCTCTCTCTCTCTCTCCGTCTGTCTCTTTTCTGTGGTCTGCTTCCTGGGGACGTTCCCGTCTGCAAGCTTCAACATGAATTTGGCCAAGTCTGAAATTAGGGTTTGAGTCTTTCCAGCCAATTTGAGGTCAAACGAGGTGAATACATTGAAAATTGAGCTTAACATTGTTGTCAGCATGTTTCCAGCAGGCTCTTAGCAAATTTTCATCCGATTCTAAGGTACTTACTATTTTTGGTAAGTGTGAAATTACAGGCAATTTGTCAACATTTTTGAGATTCCGACAGTCGCACCACACTCAGAGTATATCAGACTGCTTGCATGCCAAATTTGAGCAAAAACAGATAACTTACTATTTTTAGCAGTCTAGCTTCCGGAGCAAATTTCGGGTGCAGATGCAGAGTTTTTCTTTGCATGTCTGCATATTCCTACGGGTTTTTCGAGACTTTCGCAATGGTATAACATGCAAGCGAGCGACTACTTCGAGGATTCAGCCTTGAGGCTATTTTTAGGGTTTGCATGTCGAGGTTTCTTTTGCATGTCGGTGATTCCTGATGGGTTTTTCAAGAGCTTCGCGATGGTGTGACATGCAAGCGAGATTCCCACTTAGTAAGGAACTTGCTATTTTTAGCAGTGTGTCCCCCCTCCCGGTTGATTCACGGGCTGACGCAATGCCGAAGACAAACGGAGATCTTTTGATACGCATGCTGCAAGTTAGGGTTTCAACTTGAAGCTAAAAATAGGCATCAAAAGTCAAAATCTTCAAAATCCGATGTAAACCACTGCGATCAGCGTTCTTCAGGCTATCTGCTGGTGAAATTTCAAGTCGATCGGAGCACTTACTATTTATAGTAAGCCAAATTGGAAACATGCTAAAAATAGTAAATCAGTTGCACGCGTCAGTATCAGCAGTAAGGTCACGTGGTGAGGGTCGCCTCATTAAAATTTCAACTCGATCGGAGCTTGGGAGCTATCAGAAACATGAGCTTACTATTTATAGTAAGCCACCTTCAGAAACAGGCTATAAATAGCAGGGTGACTAAAAGTGGCAGTGTCGACAGGTTGATAGGGTTATGAGGATGCAGTGTGCAAAATTTCAAAGTCGTTCTGAGCTTCCGAAGTGCAAAATTGAGAGGACTTACTATAAATAGCATGCACGTAAGCTGGCGAAAGATGATGAAAATTTGTCTAAGTCTGGAACTTCATCCAGCAGGCATAAGGAAATGCGCCCAGCTAGTAGGGAGGCATAAAAAAAAAAAATTTAAGTATGAGTTTATCCTCCTGCCACCCCAAAATGCGCCCAAGCTGGTGGGATGGAAGCATAAAAATCTTCTAAGGCAAAGTTTCATCCGCCTCCTAGGCCAAAATGCGCCCAAAAGGCAAATGGTCAAAGTGGTCAAAGCTTTTCATCCACAAGCAAGGCCAAAATGCGCCCAAAAAAGGAGAGGTCAAAGGAGTCAACATGTTTCATCCTCCACACATGCTAAAATGCGCCCTCAAGGAAAAGCTGGAGCTCAAAATTTTTCTAAGTAAGAAGTTCATCCTCCTCCTATGGTGAAATGCGCCCAAGTCATAAGCTGGTCAAAGAAGTCAACGATTCTTATCCTCCTCAAGGGCCAAAATGCGCCCAAATGCATGCAAGTCAAGACAAAAATTGGAATACGAAGAGTTATCCTCTTGCCAAGCTGAAATGCGCCCATGTTGAGGTGTAAAAAGCAAGTGGTGGTGGTAAGTAAGGTGAAATGTGGTTGAAAATGCCTCAAGGCGTGGTCAATGCTTGGTAAATACTAGGCGTTATCCTCCTTCATCCACAAAATGCGCCTAAAGTTGAGAGTGTTTGAAGATTTTTGCTAGGCATGGTGAAAAGTGATGAATATTGGGCGTTATTTTTAAAATTTTCCTCCATCAAGTGTGCTGGGCGCCTAAAGTTATAAAGTGTGAAAATTTTCTAAGGCGTGATTTTCCTCTTCAAGTATAAAGGTGGTAAGTGATGGAAAATAAAATTGCTAGGCGTATCCTCTTGCATATGCCATATGCGCCTAAAAGTGTTGAGGGTGAGATGACAAGTGCAAGGCGTTGAAATTTAACATATCCTCCATGAAGTGTGATGTGCGCCATGCAAGGTGTGAAGTAAAGGGGAGGTAAATATTGTTGGGCGTTTGAAAAATACTCACCTTCAAGTGTGATGCTAGGCATGTGAAGTGTGAAGATAAAATGCTAGGCGCCAGGGGTGATGAAAGTGAGAAGGTGTTAGAAAATTTCCTAAGACATGTGAGGTGTTAAAATTTTCTAAGGCGTGGTGAAGAAGTATGTATGAGATGATTTTTTTTTTAAATTTTCTCTAAAACGTTGGAATATTGCCTTTCAAGTGTGAAGTTAAATACGAAGTGGTGGCTAGAAAATAAAATGTGCCAGGCGCCTCTATGAATGAAATTTTTTCTAAAATGAAGTTGATAAAATTTTCCCCACTGGCGAATGAAACAAAATTTCCAAGGCAAAATTTCCAAGATGCTTTAAAATTTTTCTAAGGCAAAATATTTTCTTCCTTGGGAAAAATGCCTAAGTCTGGAGAGGTGATGGAATTTTCCTAAAGTGTGAGCAGAGTTGCCAGAGATGAAGTCAGATGATGCCAGCTGCACAAGATTGGTAAAAAAATTTCCAAGTCAGAGCAAAATTCTCAGAGGGGATCGAGGAACGAGAATAAATTTGGGAAATAAAGTTCAAAATTCAAGAAAATTAAATGAACCCGTTCGTTGGGTACCCATGGGTTCGATGCGTTCTGGAGAAAATTTTCTTCTGGGTATCGAAGATTATCGATGAGGAGTTGATTTTAAGGTCTTCCGCAGCTTGTCGAGAATTTTGGGATAAAGATTTTAAGTGAGCACCAGGTTGATGTATTTCCTAAGGGAAATTTGAAAATTTTCTAAGGCAAAAATGAAGAAAATATGTTTTCAAGGTGAAATTCTCCAGACTGTGAATTTGAAAGAAACTGCCTAGGTGGATTTGCTTCAATCCTTCGTGAAGATAGTTTACTTGAGCCAGAAATGAATAAAATCGAGGTTATCAGAGCTCCAGCAGGTGAAATGAATTTCCCAAAGATGAAGTTTGTCTAAGGCATGAACTTGAACACGAAGTTGGCTAGTGGAGGCAACAGATCCTTGGAGATCAAAACTTGGTAAGTAAGTTGAGTTTACGTTGTGATGTGTCCTAATACTCTTCTCCTTGCTTGTTTTGCAGGAGGAACGTCGAGATCAAGCGATGGTGATTTAGAGTGATGAAGCAAGTGATTCAAGAGGACATCTCAGCCTCAAAGGATAAAGTTGCGAAAAGTGGCTAGGTGCTAGCTCAAGATGAAATGTTTTCAAAATTCAAGATGATGACCCTCAAGTGGAAGAGGTCAAAGAACAACGCCAAGAAAGAAGATCGAGAACAGTGTGAACACGTCTACAAATGGAATCTTCTAGAAGGATGATGGTGGACATTATGGCGCATTTATTACCCCACTCTCCTCTGTGGCGGTTTTTAGGGCAATATTATTTAGGGCTGAGGTGGCACGATTCTGGCCACTCTATTGATTGTAACCCTAGCCGTCTTTTGGGACTTGGCTAGCTATATAAAGGGGGAGTCCCCCTCATTTGTAAGGGATTAGAATTAGATTAGACATTGGAGTAGTAGACATTGAGAGAGTATTAGTATTAGAGTTAGTAGTGTAGCATTGTAGAGCATTTTTGCATAATTTGGAGAAGAGAGAAAGTTTTCCCTTTGAAAACTTTTGAGGAGATTGTTGTGTAACACATTTTATGATAATAGATCTTTTCATTGATGATGGAATTCGTCTTGTCATGAAATGCTAGCAAGGTTTCTTCTTCCTTTCGTATCCAAGTAGCTTAAATTCATGCAAGTAGCTTATTTTGGTGTGTGGTGTTTTATTGAGATAGCTTCGCTTTATTCCATACCACTAGCGGCTTGTTGATGATAAGTTCACCTTGCGTGGTCGACTGGAGATTGTTTTGTGTTTAACTTCGGTTGTGGTTTACATACTTATATGTGTCGTTCTGATGGTGTATGTATGTTAAATTATAACTTGAACATCTTTTGTTGTTTCCCTTGAAGATTGCACCGATTTTGCTGAGGCTATCCGACGGAGGCTAGGTGAAATCCGGTTGAAGTCTATTGAAACAAAGCTCCACATATCCTGCATTTAGAATAGAACATAAACTTCTTAGGCCCTACACCCTTTTAAATTCAGTTCATTTCCGGTTAGAATTAGGAAACTTGCGCTCACCTGCCAAATCATTTGAATTACACGAAAGCCCTTTGTCTGCTGTTTGTTGTTAGCCGTCGAACAATTGTGTAAGTCCCCTTGAAAATACCAGCAATATCACATCAAGCCAAACTGAGCCTATTCGCACTTAAGGAACCTTGGAGTTGAAAGCATGATCTTACTCGCAATCTTAGCATGCTAAATACTTTGTTCAAGAGAGGATAGAGCGTCCGTTGGGAGACTTTATTCTGTGTTGGTGCAGTCTCAAAAACCACGTCAACAGTTAGGTCGATCAGGAGGTATAGGTCCTTGACACCAGGCTCAAAGGCATGATGATAATTTGATCCATGTTGATTACCCTCGTGAAGGGCGGGTTCTTCAGTTGAAGAAACTCGGGAGACCAGTAGGTCTTGGTTGGGTGGTAAAGCCCTTGATGATATTTCTCTTTTCTCAAGTGATGATGATCAGCATTTCAGTTTAATGATGTCTACATAAGGGGTTACCTACTTCCACTAATTCAGGTACAATATATGTTCATTTGGGTACTTTATATGCTACATTTACTGTTATGTAATTAATGTATTGCTCAAAGTAGTTTTGAATGGAAAAGATTGACAGTTGATTTCATTACCTTGTTATGAATGGAAGTTAGTTAATGATGCCCTAACAGTTACTCTTTAGTTCGTTATTATGCTTGATGAAACCCTAGTTAGACAGTTATTTAGTTATTGCTCATCCGTGAAACGGTTGGAGGAAACAGTTAGTTGCCTTCGTTTCAGCTGAAACTGGAAACTCACCAGATTAGTTGCTTTTGAAATCAATTGGAAACAAATTGGAAACCCTCGTTTCGAAAACAAGTTAGTTGCAATTCAGTTGAAATTTGGTTGATAGTTGAATTATTAAACTGTAGACCAGATAGGTTGTTACAATTATTATGGAAGAAGACCAGAGATGGTCAGCCAAGGATCAGAGTTAATCTGCCTAGATCATACTACTCACCTTGATGATACACAATGTATTTAAAGGACCCGATGGTTGCCAAGAAGACACAATCATAAACCAACCGAAACTACCCCAAGCTGACAACCAATTAATACATAGTCGGATAACCAATATTATCAAAACATAATAATAGGCATTGTACACCGACTACATCGTCCCCCCCAAAATAAAAAATCGTCTTCCAGACAACAAGTAAACAGCAAGTAACATTAGGGAAGACTTGCCAAACTAATAACAATATTATAGACAAGGACCTGTAGACAAACTTGGAAGTGCACTTTGCAAACTCAAACTTGGAGTGCATTTGGCAACTCAAATGAGTGCAATGGGGGTTTGGGGCCAACGTCCGTAGGGTCAAGGTTAGGACCCCTTGCAGGGATTTGGAGGCAGCACCCTGTTGTGACCATTTCACACATCGCCCCATTGCAAATGGGGACCCCCTGTTTTCGCTTTTTTGCCTCGATGTTGCAACTACATATCACTTGTCTTTTTACAATGAGGTCATCATTTTGAGGGTTCCAAGTCAGTCAGTTACCCGAGAGTTACCCAAGCCAAGTCAGTAATTCATGTTTGAATCAGTGCGTAGACGTCATGGAAGCACTCAGAAGGCCCAAGAGACGAAGATCGACTGTGAATTCGGCCAATTCTGAGACTTCCTACTTTTTAGGGAAAGTTGCTTTTTCGATTTTTCATTTTTAGCATTTTTGGACCAAACAGGGTTCCCTATTTTTTAGGGTTGCTTTTTCTATTTTTAGAAAGTTTCTATTTTTGGAAAGTTTCTATTTTTAGAAGGGTCCCGAGTTCTGAAAACGCACTCAGAAGTTCGAAAAACTCAATAGAACTCTCAGAAAATCAAAATGAAAAAAATTGAAATTTTTTGAAAAATCTGGAAAAAACAAGTAAAAAGCATGAAAATCAGACTGAAAACGTTCAAAAATCTGGAAAAACCAGTCAAAACCAGTTCAAGATCAATCAGATCTGAAGATGAAATCATGAAAATCAGTTCTTAAATGGTGAAATTTGTGAAAAATCTGTTCAAAACTGGAAAATTCGCCATGGAAGAAGGATTAAGGAAGGTGTATGAAGGTCTGGAAGGTCATGGAATTCGCCCAGCAGCTAAGGAGGATGTCCAAAAAAGTCTTAAAGTCCGCCCTTGCATCATGAAGCATATCCCTGCATCTTGAGGCAACATCCTTGCATGCTCTAAGGTCCGCCCAAGACCATCCTTGCATCTCATGAAGTCCGCCATGTGCTTGAGGGAAGTGCCAAAGGGTCTTAAAGTCCGCCATCCCTGTCCATGCAACCTCCAAAGTCCGCCAAGGATGTCCAAAAGTCTCCAAAGTCCGCCCTTGCATCTTGAAGCACATCCTAATGACCTTTGAAGTCCGCCATCCTTGTCCTTGACCCCTTGGAAGTCCGCCATCCACTAAAATGCATGTCCAAGCAGCAAGCATGCATGTCCTTGGATCCTCCAAAGTCCGCCATATGCTAAGAGGGAAGGTCTGGAAAAGTCTTGAAGTCCGCCAGTCTTGAGGGAGCTCATCCTAGGATACTTTGAAGTCCGCCATGCAGCAAGGAGGCACATCCTAAGACCATCTGAAGTCCGCCCTTGCACATCCTAAGACCTTCCAAAGTCCGCCATTCACAAGAAGGAGGTGCCAAAAGGTTCTGAAATCCGCCCAGCAGCAAAGGTGCATATCCTAAGGTCATTCAAAGTCCGCCCAGCTCATCCTTGACCCCTCTAAAATCCGCCCAGCATAAGAGGCATGTCCAAAAGGCTTGGAAAGTCCGCCTAGGCATGTAAAATGAAGAAAAATCAAAATTTTTTGTTGAGGCCCAGCAAGGGGAATTTCGAAAATCTGCTAAGTGTGAGGGCCTAAAAAGGTGGAAAGTTGATCTTTGGCTAAATATTATGACATTTCCAAGAGGCAAAATGTTGAGACAAATGCTAAAAGCTTCAAAGTCCGCCCTAGAAAAGTGGGACATCCAAAAATGCTTGTCCAAGATGCTAACAAGGTTCGCCATACACTTGAAGAGGTTGGCAAGATGTCAAGGAAGTCCGCCATGCTTGTCCAAAATATTAAGGAAGTCCGCCTAGGCACATTAAGAGGATAAAAGAATAATTTTTGGCTAAGTGTTAATGCCAAGTCCAAGAAAAGGTTTGAAATACTTGCCTAAGTAAAGAGGCTAAGGGATGAAAAATGAAGACGTTGGCTAGGAAGTATGACGCTTTCGAGAGGTCAAAGGCCAAGTTTGAAAGGACATGTGCTAAAGAAGATTGGGATTTGGCAAAGAATAGAACGGAATGTGCCTAACACGATGAGGAAAAGAGACAAAATTTGCCTAAGTATGGAGAAAATGTTGAGAAATTGCCAACTTCGACCGAAGAAAAATGCGCAAGCCAGGGAGAAAGGAAGGATCGTCCTTGGCCAGAAGGAAGGAGAATATGTCAGACGTCAAGGAAATTCGCCCGACGAAGACATTCGGACAAGGATTTTGCCTATAAAAATTCGACTGAGCGAGGAAATATTTGACTTTGGCAGAACAAAATAGGCTCAGTGCAAAGGAAAATTTCGCCTCGGCAAAGAAAAATATGGATCTGGCAATAGAATTTGTTGATGGAATGGCTTGAATTTTGGTTTGGCTAGACGAAATTGAGGATAAAATTGGAAAATACACTCTTAGCCAAGAAAAACGAAGAGGAAATCGAAATAGCCATGGGTCCAAAACGAACGGGTTGGAATAAATTAAAATATTTTTTTTTTAATATTTTAATAATTTATTCTCAACTGCTTGGAAATTTAAAATACTTTGGACAAAATCAAATTCGCCAGACGATGTTTTGGAGGAAAATAATTTGTGCCGGCCAGAGATAAAAATCCGAAGGGCAAAATTAAATTCATCATGGCTTCGGGAGAGAGGTAAAAATTTAGGAGAGAGAAAATTTGAATTTGTTTATTTTATTTCTTGCAGGTGGATGACGACGCGAGGCGAGTCTTCAAAGAAGAAGCAAAGGCATGGAATGGAGGGAAAAGGATGGCACCAGCTTGAGAAAGTCTGACTTTGCCCAAGCACAGCATGTCCAAACCCTTACAAAGTCCGACTTTGCTTAGAGAAAGTATGTCCAGACATCCATAAGATCCGCTAAGTACAATGGCAAACATGATGCAAAGTCCGACCTAGACCAAGAAAAGAAATGGCAAAGTGTTGAGAAAGTTCGCCCCAGTGTAAGAGAAAAGATGGCAAGCACTAGATAAAGTTCGACCTCTCCCTAGAGATGTTTGTCCAAAGTGGCTTGAAGTCCGACTTAGGCCGAGAGAGAAAACGTCCAAGCTCATGTGAAGTCCGCCCAAGGAGAGGATGAGAAAATTGGCTAAGTGTTGATACCTTGGAGAGAAGAATTCACTAAGTGTTGGACGGAAAACAGGAAGGATGAAGAGGAAAATAAAGAAGAAATGAATAAAATCCTTAGCACAAGCCAGATTCAGAATTGAAGGCAAATCCACAGGCAAAGCTCGTTTGAGCATGGAGATGGCCAAAACCTTGGCTAAATGTTGAATGGTCCACATGAAGGTGTTACAAAATAGCCAAAATTTGGCTAAGTCTGGGAAATACTTCACAAAGGAAATTCCAATTTTCTCCATTATGGCGAAAGCACAGGGGTATTCTTCTCCAAATTCAAGACATTTGAACGGATATCCAGACATCTTGGAAGGATTTCATCCATAATCCTAGACCTATTGAAGCAATCCGGACAACTTCTTGAGGGTTTCATCTCCTGAAGAGTTAAAGACAAGCTTCCAATCAGAACCAGATGGTGACAAGGAAGAAGTGTTCTAAACAAATTTCTCGACACAAATTGGAGAATCCAGAAGGGAAATCCAAAGGAATAACATTAACCCAGTTCAAGCAGGAGGAAGTTCAAAGCAACCAACTTCAAGTCCAGACACCCGCTCCAAAGGGAGACTTCCAGACATCAAAGATTCCAGTACAGGTAAGAAGAAGAAATCAAAAGTCTCAAAAGGAGTTCCAAGATCAAAGCTAGGAAGGAACAAGCACAACGGACAGAGTCATCGACAGGGAAAATATTCTAAGGCAAGTGCGTGGAAGAAAAACGAAGCAACCATCCAGCATGCTGAGGTGGCGCCTCCTCATCTTCCAGCCAATCAAATTATTCCAAATCAACATGCAACGACTTTCTATTTTATCTGTCGGTTCATATTTGGTAAAAAGGACAAGTGTCCTCGAATGTAATTTTCTCATTGGTCGAAAGTGACAAACCCTAATTAGGGTTTTATTTTGTAATCTCGGCCGTTGATTTGAAATCAATCTTGGCCATTGAATTGTAATTGGGGAGCCTATAAATTGAGCTCGCCCCCTCATTTGTAAAGGTGGAGACAGATTATGTATATTGTCGCATTGAGACTATTTTGAATGATAAAAGCTCTTGAGCATGATTTGCCTTGAATCACTTCTTATTGTTGAATAGTAAGCGAGGTTACATATTGCCTTCCGCCATAGATTAGAGTTAAAGTTAGATTAGGTAGAATTTGCTTTGAAAAGTTGTTAATTGAATGAGAGATTGATCGTATTGATTCGATGGTGAAGTGTAGCTCATACTTTTTTCGAATGGATGATTTGCATTCGATTTGTAAAGTTAGCCTGAGCTCTTAAACGTGGAAGCTTAACTTCAACCTCATTCGAGGTTTGAAAATTATTCTCACGAACCCCTTGAAGATTGCACCCACTTTGCGTATGTTGTCCTGCAGGAGGCGAAACAAAGTGCGGTTTATTCCTCTTCACCGAGTCCTTACTGTCTCTTGAGTTCTTAGGCTTAGACTAGACTCCCCTAAACCCTATTCTTTTTGCCATTTTTTTGAGATCCACCTTGAAAGTCGAAAAGTGAAGAGAACCTTTAAAGATAAATTTCCTAAGTCCCGAGCTTGTGCAGACTTTCTACGTAAGTCCCCTTGTTTATTACCAGCATTATCACAACGACCATTGAGCTTATCCACACGTCGAGACCCGACTAAAGAAACCTTGGAATCGCCTATGCGGTGGTTTTTCAAGAGAGGATAAAGTGTCTTTGGACATTTTATTCTGTGTGTTCGGTGGATGATAAAACGTACACCAAAACACCCCTAGCAGGGTCAAGGGGTAGTGTCCCTTGTGAGGCTTTGGCGGGGGTAGTTCCCCAAGCGCACTCCCTATCACAATACAGGGAAGGTTGAGGGTGAAGTCCTCACCACCAAGCCCAATTTAAGACCTTCAAAACCATACAAAACTTCATGGTGCACATTGCTTTCATAAGTTTTTAAGAGGTTCTAAACAATGCTGACAAAGCTGGAAAATAGAGATTTCACAATGTTTAACTGAAATAATGTCAATCAAGGAAAGAAGTTGTACGATAGTTGATTTTCGTGCGATGGGGAATTATGTTTGCCTCACGATGTAACCAAGCTACTGTATAGTGTACGAAAACTGTATCCTAAATGATAGTATGGTGAGGAGATGATGCTATATGCCATGAAGATGTTGACATTGTACGATGAATCAATTTGTAGACCACACGTGGAAGAATAAGTTCAGTTGGAGCCATTCATAGCAAAATAGGCTCCGTACTATGGACAATGTACCTCATACGTTGAAATTCTAAATCGGTCATACATTTGGGGACCACACAGGTCATACATTGTTCACACATCATACATTGAAAAGATTGAGATGTACGGTGCAACCATTGAGCGAGCAAGAGAAGGTCGTATGTTGTACAATGATGCAGGAAACATGTCGTACTTTGGAAATTCTCTTTTGTCATACAAAGTAGATGATGCATCATACTTTGTCGAGTTGTTGACATCATACAATCTAGTTATTGCCTTGCTTCCGTATGGATGATCCCACAATAGTGGTTTACACTTTTTGGGAGATCCTGATGTTTGCTCAAATCACATATTTTTAGAAAATACAATGATTTAAGCCTTGAAAAGTTCCATTTAAAGGATTCCAATTGAAGAGGGTTTGATCAAACCACCTTAGATCAAACCCCCTTGGATAGAATCCCGCTAGTTTTAAACCATACCTATAATGGAGTCTCCTTTACACCTATCAAAATGCTGATAAAAAACAACTTTTGATTCACCTTTTGGGGGATCAAATGAATTCATTTAAAATTTATATTTTGTAAGTATGTAGTCCTTACTATAAGCTTCCCAAAAAGTATAATTATAAATAAATTTAATTTCATAATTATATTTCTTGTGCATGCAGGTTTTTCACCGAAAATCAAGCTCTCTGTTCTGCACATGTGGAAAAATAGTATATTATCAAAAAAAAAATTGAAAAATATCAATGCACTAGTTTGCATCATCTTCAAATTCCTCACAGTTTAGCCACTATAGGTGCCTGAAAGTGAAGATTTAGTTAAAAAAATTCAGTTCAATGTCCAATTTGGCCAAAAATTGTAAACCAGTATTGTGGGATCACCCGTATGGTGATATAATTACTTCCTCTCTTTCTTCCTTGATACTATACCATTCAATTCATTTGTCGTCCTTGATGTCATACAATGTAATTAACTCTCCTTCCTTGAGTTTGTACAACCTACATAAAACCCCAATGTTGTACAATGGATTTCCTTTCTTTTTGTCGTATGATGGTTGTACTGTGTCATGACCATACAAATCGAGTTTTAATTACCTTCGCCAACTGATGTCGTACTAAATATGCTTACCGTACCATTTGTCTTGCAATCCGCAGCAAATGGGGTTGTGCAATGTTAGCTTCTAATGGTGTCATACAATGTGGCTATAAAATGGCCTCATATATTGTTGTACGATGTAGACTTGCAACCGTAAAATGCATATTGAGGGAAAAGCTAGCTGTATGACAAAATTCTTTTCTTGCCATGCAAATGAGTTCTTTCCTCACCATACAATATGGTCAAACCTTTTAATATAATCGGGTTTCATAGTCGGGTTTTTAAATGTACTTGAAGGCGTACTATTAGTAATTTTGCATTCTTCTACAAATTTGTACTTATATTGCAACTGTCATCTTTTGCAAACCATGGACTATGTTTGGCACACATAAACTGTCAAGCTTTTCAAAATCATTTTTCATTGGTTCCTCTTCACTAAGTGTTGTGGCTTCAAGAAAATTACAAGCCAACGAAAATGCCTCATAGCCCTCCATTTGCCAATGAAATAGGCCATGGAGAGAATTTGTTTCATCCTCCAAGCATGATTGTAATTCCAAAATCCCTTTGTCATTCAAATATATGGGACCTTGATCATGCTTCTCTTTCCATTCTTCTTCAGAGTTCAAATCTAACGAATCAAAGGAAGTTGCTTCCTTACAACTTGGTTCTTTAAATCAATTATATATTTCTGACCCTTGTTCTTAATGGAGATTGTATTCTTTTTCTCGTTGTGATCAACTTTGGCTGCTACCAACCAACCCTGACCTAACAATGCATTGTGCACATTCTTCCTTAATGAAACGACCACAAAATTCAACAAAAATGCTTGAGTTCCAATAATTACCTTTTTTCCTATGTTCCACAGCATTTCGGGGATGGGGACGAGGGAACAGCAAGGGACACATTTTTGAGACGTCCCCTAGGGGGGCATTTTTTGGGGACATTAGGGGACAACAATATACAAATTTATATATATGTGTGTGTGTGTGTGTGTGAGAATTTTTCAAAATTTATTAATATATTATAGAGAGAGAGGGAAAGAGAGAGATATGTCAATAACTAATAACAACAATATCAATATGTAAATAAATCATGAGAGCAGTAGTATAACAGCATAATAAATTTCAATAAAGCATTATAACAGTAGACTCAAACATCAATAAAACCATGGTTCAAAAGTAACAAAAACAAGAAAACCCCAATAGTGCAAATCTTTTAGGTATAGTACATAACTTCTTACCCTTGGATGTTGATGCTTCTCAATTATTCAAACTAATCTTTACACACAAAGAAAATTACCTTGAAGATGGATCGAGAAGTATGCTTCCTAACAGTGGGCTTCCTAACAGTGGGAACTAAAAATGCACAGGCATTTTATCCAAAAGAGCTCCAACAAACAGGCATGCAATAGGGAAACCTCAAATTTCTTAGGCCTATAACATTCTTCAAAGGACTACAATGGCTTTTGGATAGAAAAGCAGGGTAGAAAGCTATTCACACACTGAAGACACACAAGGAATACAGTAACATACACAAAAAATATATAGTACCATACACACAAAATATATGCAAATCTGAGACAAACAGATACAAACAAAAAATATATAGTAACATACACACAAAATATATGCAAATCTGCATCAAAGAACCATAAAAGCATTAGTTTTTTATGTTACTTTTGCTGCTGAAGTGTCCCCGTCCATTTGGGGACGGCTAGCCATCCTCAAGACAGCAAGGGACATCCCCGACATCCCCCATTCGTCCCTAAACAGACAGGGACGTTTTGGGCTATTTCCTATTGATTTGCTTGGTTCAAGGATGGCAAGGGGATGTCCCCTTTGCATCCCCCTATCCCGAGGACGGCTGGGGACAGGGACAGCCGCTTCTAGGACAAGGGACACGTCACCGTGTAACATAGCTTTTTTCCCATTAAAACTCCAAGTACCTTAATACTTTATTGATCTACACCCACTAGTTGAAAATTTGGCAACCAAATGGTTGGCTTTCCAAGAAATCTCCAAGTGACTTCTGAAAGTACATTCACACGAGACCCACCATCAACAATTGTATTGGTGAGATTCCTTCCAAGGATCTCCATATTCACCACCGTTGGTTTCTTTGTCATGTTAACTACCAGTAACATTGGATCAATCACTTGGTCACCCGATAGCGGATGATCAATTATTGGTTCTTCATTCTCACCAGATTCCAATTGGGTCATAGCATGCACTATTTCATTCTCCCCCGATACAATAGAATTTCAAATTTCAAGAATACTTTGTAATAAATCCACTAGTTTAACTGGTATAGTAGCTTGAAGTACTTGTCATGCAATATTTTTCTCAAATTTTAATTGATTTGCTACCATACTTGCATTTGCATTTGAGTGGTGTCATTTGTTATCCATAGCATTCTCCACTTTGGCCCTTTCTTCATGAAGCCTTTCTTTTTTTGTACGTGGGTCCAAGTACATAGCCTTCTTTGCTTGAGCATGCCTTCTTTGCTTGAGCACGAGTAATGGCCAATACTTCATTATGCCTTACATCAATCATGTTGACAATAGCCTTTTTTCTTCAAACATCCAATGTCTTCATGGTTTCCAAATCCACACCATTTACACAATAAATGCACTTTTTCTTGCTTGTTTTAGCAATATCTCGCAAAGTGTCCCCATTCGCTACATTGTTAGCATTGTATGATAGGGCATCCTTTGGGGTCATATTGTATTTGTCTTTGTCCTCCTCTTTGATTTCAATAACCGCCTAGAGATGCATTTTTTGGCTTCGATGGAGTGGATTCCTCTCCCTATGTAAAGAGTACTTGTGTACTCTTGGTCTTCAAATTGTATGGGCACTCCTTTATTGAATGACCCATAACTTGAAAAATCTCACTGAACATCTTTTTAGGATAGTTTACTTTTAGTGTGACCTTCAACTTTGTAGTCGATACATCGTAATTCTTTTCTCTCCTTTGTACTTTCTTTCTCGGCCTTGAGGTCCTTCATCATCCTCATCATATCTTTCTATAAAGCTTGAACCTTCTTTGATTCTCTATTGTTGTTGTGTTCAGTGCTCTCATCGTCTTCCGTCCTCTACTTCCCTCAAGAGGATGCCTTGTCTTCACTCTCTATGTCCATTGCTTGATTGTAGGCATCGGTGTACAATGACAGAGGCACGAATTTCATTTTCTTCTGCAACGAAGGGATCAATTCTTTGATGAACCATCTTTTCTTTTGTCCATCGATCAACTGGTTTTCCAATTTCACCAATAGTTCTTTGATTACGATTATAGGATCATACTTTCTCATGTATGCCTTGCTTTGTTTTGTATATCTTTTCTACGATCTCGTTGTAATCCCACAACAATTTAAATTTTGCCTTGAATGATTTCTTTAGTGCATACCATAAGGCTATGGATTGTGCATCAAATTCTGTAAACTAATCTATCACAATGCCCCGTAGCATTGCTAGGAATGCTCTCAACCGATATGCTCTATCATCTTGACCGTTTGCTACCCAAATTGTCTCACATGTCTTGCAATACCTCATAGGGCACTTCAACCCATTCCCAGTGAACTTTGGAAGTTTCTGCCATTCTACATTTGCACATGTTGGGGGAGTCACCATCTTGCCTTTCAATCGCACCCTCTGTGATGATAACTTGATTGGAGAGTTTTGATTTATACGTTTCAGTGCTTTCCTTGCACCCATGAACACATCAAAATCCTTCACTCGTCCCTCTTTAGCATCCGTCACCCTCAGGTTGCCTTCAAGGTCCTTTCGATGCTCCATTCGTCCTGGCATTATTGGCTCTGATCTTCCAATGTTTAGCTCTTTTGTGAGTATCAAGTCTTCAATATGGCATATGGTCATCCCTCTTTAGCATTCGTCACCCTCAGGTTGCCTTCAAGGTCCTTTCGATGCTCCATTCGTCCTGGCATTATTGGCTCTGATCTTCCAATGTTTAGCTCTTTTGTGAGTATCAAGTCTTCAATATGGCATATGGTGTTCTCGTACATCTCTATTAGACCATCGGTAGATTCTCCCTCGCCATCCCCTTTGGCCAACTTTGATAGTACAAATGGTTCTCTGACGGTGAGGTTGATAGGTTGTCCCTTGCCTTCCCCTTCCTCCAACATTGATGGTATGGACGATTCTCCCACTTGGTCGGTGATGTCGGTGTGCACTTCGTCGAGGAGTGGTAGATGATGTGCTATTTCTTCCCGCTCACCCTTTGTGTGTTCTGCCATGAAATTTTTCTTTTCTTCCCAACTATCGATTCTTCTTACACTTCGGCTTTTACTCTTGGGTGGACTTGGGCTTTCAATCAAAAATCCCTCGCCTTCTTCAACTTCACCCTTCAATCATCTCCTTTGTTCTCTTTGTTTGATGATCCTTAAAGATCGCTTGACCTCTTGATCTCGACCACATTGTGGTCTCTTCCTACCTTTATTGGGGTCTAAGGGCATGAATCTCTCAAATCTGACCCAATTTCCTTGAGGCAACAGTACCAACTGTTTACTACTTACTCTATCTGATAAATTAAATAAATGAATTAATAATAGAGATGACAATGCATACCAGATACATGAGTAAAATATATCTTTATTCACACATGAAATTATTACAAAAGAAGACCAAAGGTGGTCAACCAAGGATCAAAATCGATCCGACTAGATCATACTAATCTCCTTGACGATACACAATGTATTTAAAGGACCCAATGGTTGCCAAGAAGAACACAACCGTGAACCAATCAACGTTTATAACTACCCGAAGCCGACAACCAATTAATACATAGTTGGATAACCAATATTATCAAAACATAATAATAGACATTGTACACCAACTACAAACCAAATTTGAACTAGATTTCAACCTCAATGTTTGAATTTAGGTTAAGATATAAACTAACCAACTTTTTTTGGTACATTTGGCTCCAATTCCTTATTAGCCCAAGATTTGAACCCAATAGGGATTTAAATTTGATAAATGAACCAAAACCTATCACAAACTTCAAACAAGTTTATAATCTCATCAAGTTCAAACCTTGTTTGTCCCAATTTTAAAACTCAAGACACAATTCAAACCCAACAATAGCTAACCACAATGTTCTTTGGAATTATCAAGTCTGATCAGCATGGACAAAAACATGTGCAAAGATGATTTGAAAAAAACATAGACCAGTTTTGCCTGATTTTGAAGTAGTAGTAGGAGGGACACTATAGCAACATGGAATGGAATGCTATTGGCAAAGAAGAATTTGCCAACAGCATCAATTGTCTCACCTCTAGCCTAAACATTATACATATCTACCACCAAGTTTGGAGCTGAACCTGTTGCCTTACCTTTCCCTTTAGACTTTACTATACTCGATGCAAGAAATATAATGAGCAAAGATGCATAAGAATCCGTGACTTCACCTTTCCCTTTAGGCTCTACAATACTTGATGCAAGAAATACGGTTAGTAAAGATGTATAAGAGGTGTACATTCACTGTAGTAATATTTCCATGGTATTTAGGGGAGCAAAATGGCATTTCCATAAGTGAGTCCCACTACATTAACTACTTTGTTGAAATCTATTCTTGTTGGAAATTTCCCTAGCGAGAGGAATTATTATCGAATAGACCTTTATTATACTTTTCCAACAGCTTGATACTCCCAACTGAACCACCACTTTGAGTGCTACCTTTGGCTGCCCTTTCCCTCCACCACTTCCACTACTGATTTCTAGATTCCCCAACATGTTAAACCTCTCATTATCCATTAAACTAAAGGAACTCATACTTGAGCTGCAAAAACAAGGTAAAATTTACTATTTACTAAATAAAATAAGGACTCAACACTCGATTCCTAGTTCTACACAACAATTTTTCTTATAATTTTCCTATTTCAAGATGCAGTGCAGAAGAAGAGAGACAGAATTTGCAATTCTTCTTGAAGTTATCTAAGACTCCTAAGACATTATTTGATTAGCCAATTGCAAACAAAATGTATAAAACAACCAATAGTTGATATAAACAAGGATTTTCATTTATTTTTCTTATTTCAAGTCACACGAGGTAAAGAAGCTAAGGATGCAAAGAAGTTGCAATCCTTTGTTGAGTTATCTAAGACTCCTAAGACATTATTTGACCATCCAAATGCAACCAAAAAAATAAAATCAATCACTAGTTGCTCCAAACACAAGGATTTTCCTTTTGTTTATTTTTACTGCAGATCATATGAGGCGCCAAAGTAGAGGATACACAAAAGTTGCAATCCTCCTTTAAGTTATCTACGACTACTTAAACATTTGATTGGAGAATTGCAACTAAAAATTAAAAACAACCACTACTTGCTACAAACACACAGATTTTCCTTCTATTTTTCTTGTTTCAAGTTGCATGAGGTGCAAAAGGAGGACACACAGAATTTATAATCCTCCCTGGAGATATCTAAGACTCCTAAAACTCTATTTATATAACCCATTGCAACCAAAATATTTTTAAAAATACTAGTTGCTACAACCACATGGATTTTCCATTTTTTTTTTCTTTAGGTTACATAAGATGTAGAGAAAAAAAGATACACATTGCAATCCTCCTTTGAGTTATCTAAGACTTCTAAGACATTTATTTGATCAACACGTTGCAACTTAAACATTAAAAAAAGCACTAGATGCTACAAACACATGGAGTTTCCTTATGTTTTTATAAATTCAAGCTACACGAGGTGAAGAAGCCAAGCATCCTATTAACCATTATCTAATATTTAGTATTTATAGAAATTTAATTAAAAACAAAAAAGCAACTTCATGAATGATTTAGTTTGAAGTAGAAACTTGAAAATGGGAAGATCAATGAAAATGGGAACCGAAACCTCTTTCTCTTCCTCTCTTTTCCTGTTCTTTTGTTTAGGTGATTACAAAAGTGCACAATCTACAGTTTTTTAAGTTTTTAGGATGTGGGGCCTAAGTGGATCCCTCTTTCAGGTTTAGATTTAAGGTAGGATTATTTTTTCATTTTTTGTGTTTTCTAACATACATGACTACTCTTTTCTTACTTAACATGTTGATCCCCAGGGTACTCAAGGATGCCTAGATGGCAAGGTGTCCCCAAACATCCCCCCAAAAGGGATGGATCCACAAGTACGTCCCTACTCAAGTGTCAAGGACACCAGGGGCCTTTTCATCCCCATCTTGTCATCTCCAAAATGTCCAAGACACTAGTCCTAGGGCAAATGACAAGTCCCCATGGACCCCTATGTGTTGGCGTTTAAATTCGCACCTCTGGAATGCGGATTTGAAAACGGACAGCTATGCACAGATAAACTGCTCTTCAAATTAGGAGGGGAAGCTCCCTCTTGCTGATGGTGTTTGAAAGAAAGTAAACTAAAACTAAGTTGCCTATCTTTTTGGATCAGCTTAGAGCACAAGGTTTTTTAAACACAAACGCCGCAGCTGAGATTTTCTGATAAGAAGTTCAACTACGACTAACTTAGACTAAAGACGTTCCTAACCTCTCAAGTAATAGCAGAGCAAGAGAAGTTAGAAATTAACAAGGCAGATTTTCTGACAAAAATACTTTAACAATCTCTCTCTCAACAAACACCTACACACTTCACTGTAAGCTGAAATAAAGATCATGAAAGCATAACATAGATAACGGAAATCTGAGATTTTAGACCAAGGCAAAAGAGGCTCATGATTTTATTACTCAAATCTCTAAAACAAAACTCCCTTCTAACATGCCTTGAATAAGAAATTGCAGCTAAGGAGGCTTGCAAACTTATTCTTAACACAATAGAAAACAGCAATCTCACTAACTCCTTGTTGGCTAAAGAGGCTCAACAATTTGCTTATCACAATACAAATGAACAATACTTGAGCAACAAATAGAAGGCACAGGCTCAGCGTTTTGTTCTCATAGCACGGTTTAAACTAAGTGAACTGAAACTGAATAACAACTTGCTGCAATTCAGGCTCGCAATTTGCTATGACAATAACCGTTAAAGAAACTAAATGAGCAAAGGCTCTTATTTATAGAGAAGCAGAGGAGTAGGGAACCCTAAAATCTCCTTGCTTTCACAATCTAGGGCTTGCTCAGCAAGCAAGCTTTATTACTAAATCTAGAAACAAGATAACAACTAAAACCCTAAAAAGCAGAAAAAGCGGGAAACGCCAACTATTACATCTTATCTTCTTTCTATCCTCAAAGAATGGATAAGGATTATTCCAAGAATAGAAAGAAAGCGGGAAAGAAAGCTTCTAGAAGAAAGCTGCTTTAAAGCTCGATCACATCCGCTAGGAAGTCTGAGATTGTGTCCCGGTTCGGTGCATCTATACCATCAACAGCAAAACACCGCTTTTCAAGAATATCTTCGGCATCTGCAATAGATCTTAGGAAATCTTCAATCTCATTGGCCGCTTTATTGAACTTTGCTGACATCACTGAAATATGACCTATCCTTCCGCCAACTGGGCTGCAACTATGAACAACGTTCTGGAACTGATTTTGCACCTCCTCAAGCCCGACATAAGAACCATCTTCAAGACTGTACTGAGAGGGGATCTCTATGACAAATTCACTGATGAAAAGGAGAGCTTCAACCACCCTTTGCCTGTAGGTGATGAATTCTTCAGATATCCTCTCATAGGTTTTAACTTTGAAAACATGACGTTCTCTCCATGCAAGGATTTGTCTTTTATGCTCCTTTGAAACTGCTGAACCGTAAGCTGTGTCTAAATCAGCAATGATAATCTCATGCCTAGGTTTTACTTCAGCCCATGTTTGTTCAAATCCTTGGATGCTTTGACGAAGTTTATGAGCATTCTCTCTCAACTGGAACATCCGAGCCAAGATCTCCTTTCCTCTGACAATGAAGCTCTCAATCCATTCCTGAGTCTCTTTCCCACATATGACCAGCTGTCTTAACTGATGGTGATCAGCTGGTGTCTCTAAGACCTGGGGCAGCAACTGGGTTGCTTGTGAAGAACCACGAGCAAGGTTAGAAATGAAAAGCCTAAGCTGCTGATTTTCAGCCTTGAGGGCTGCCTTGTCTTCTCCATCTTTAAGCACTCTTTCATGTAGGTTTTCGGATACAACTTTGAAGAGACTCAAATCTGCATGTCTGGTATTTCTACCAAGATTAGCCTTGACCATTACAAAATCATCCATGTTCACCTCATCTCTATTCTTATCTTCTGGAGGCACAGCAGTCTCTACAACAATCTCGTTATCAGGATTCCTATCAAAGTGAACTTGCTTCTTTGCCTTCTTCTTAGGAGGTTCCTGATAAATATTATCGAGATCATCAACACTCACTTGATATGAAGGCCTTCTCCTAACCCTTCCTAAGGAGTTCTCAAGCCAAGACACCGTAGTATCTCTACTAACTTCCTCAGGAGGTACTGCTGCGATCTCTTCATCATCTTCGATATCAAGATCAATGTGAATTGGTGACGAGCCCGTCAAAGGTACAGGAACATGTGTTGAAGGTGGCTCCTTTGCTTCATTCTGAGGTATGGGCTCATCAAGAGGAACTTCTGAATCAACTGTAGGCTGTTCCTGTATGACTATGCCTGAGAAATCCAACCTTCTTTTTACATTTTTATTCGATCTACTGCCTTTGACGCCATCTTGAGACTGACTTTTACCCTTTCCTTTTGACTGTGCTGTAGAAGAAGAGGGAATTATCCTTGGCGGCTCTGCTACTGGAATAGAGTTCTTCCTTTTAAGCACTAAGAAAACCTTACTATACTCAATGACTTGTCTTGTTCTGTCTTCAACTGAAAGAGATTCCTTGTTTGCCCAATTAACTTGTGGAAGAGGCTGATCCTCGATTCTTTTCTGAGTGTACATTGGTAGAAGAACATCTTCATCATCATCAGAGAGCCCTTCTATATCTTCATTTAAGCAATCTTTCATCTGATGGAGAGTTAACCTGCTGTAGTTACGCCTTCGCACTTCAAACTCATCTGCACAGTTAGCCCAAAAATCTTCAAGTGCGGGTATGTGATTGTAGTTCTTCTCCAACCGGCCAGCGTAGACACCATGAGGATCAAATGACCGCCTCTCACTGTAGGATTTGAGACCGAATTTATCTAATTCTTCTCCAATTGTCTGGCATCTGCAGCAGTCCTGCATGTATAAATACCCAACCCTAATGGAAAGTGAAGAGAGGGTTTCTTTCTATTTCTCAAGACTGTGTGGACACCGTGAGCTTGCCTCAAGAATTCCATGAAGATGACCTCGTCTGACGGATACCTTGGCAACATGAGCGGGGCACCTGAATAACCATAAACCCTGAGATAGGTAAAGGTAGGAAACTGTATAAACCAATCTGCCCATTCCGCCATTGCTGCCCTAGCAACTGAAGAGATGCGGACGTGCAATTCATTGTCTAAGTCACGCACCGTGTACATCAAGAATGCCTCGTTCACCCTTTTGTAGTGGTGCAACGACTTTGTGAATTCCAGCTGAGGATAATAATTATATATGTGTTGAACGCTCAAAGATCCCTCGGTGTTCAATCCTCTGAATTGACCTTGATAGGCCACCAGGTAGACTAGATATGACACCATGTGAAATACATGAAACTGGAAATATTCTGTTATTTGTTGATGTAGGCAGTCACTAATCAAAGTAGGCCAGTCATAAAACTCGGTCTTCTTCATAATGTGAGGTATGGCATAAAACATCCAAGGTTGGAACTTGGTGGCATCCTCGGAACCAGTGACCCTGTTGAGCAAAGTGATGATGATGGCAACCTCGTCCTTGAACTCCCCTCGTCCGACATTCTTGGGCAATGTCTTATGTTTTTCTTTCATCCATCTCTGGGCAATCTTCTTGCTGTATTTGTCCTTATGCATATTCCACATCTTTTCACATTCATCCCTCGAAAGAGTTACACTTTCAGGCCATGGGGGAATGGAAAAACACTTTTCAACCATGTCAGGCTTTAAACTGCAAATCAACCTGCCATCCGCTTTGGATCTCCCTAGTAGCCGGGTTGTAATGCTTAATGCAAGCGATTCACGAACTCAAGGCTCAACCGATATAGGAATAGGCTGCTGCGAGGAGTCAGAATGACCCAGTTCTGATTGAGCATTGCACTCTCTGCGTGTAGGTCGAACACCGGCTTGACATGATGCAAGTCTGTCTCAGCTGTTTTGATGTAATTGTGAAAAAGTGCTGATTAGGACTTGAAAACATTAGGAGTGTACTCCATTTCAGAAAACTTGAAGAATGACTGTAAACTCGCCTTGGTTCAGACAAGTCTTGTGCAATTTCTATTTTAGAATGCTGATTTTTGTGCTTCAACGGACGAATTTTTGAGAAATTTTTCTGAGATATGGGTTTTGTTGAATGGCGATACAAGACAACCGGATCGTCCGTTTTTGAAAATCTCGAATTTTGACTGAAAAAGCAGCAAACCCTAATTTCTTCAATTTTTCCCGAAAAAAGCTGGCATCTGGGTTTTGTTCAGAATATCATTAGAAATGGACCCAGTTGATTGGAATTGCAAAACTCTGACGTTTGATTGAAAAAGCAGCCAACCCTAGGTTTTTGAAAAAAGCTGCGATATGGGTTTTCTTCAGAAGACTGATTGGAAAGGACCCAGATGGTTGAATTTTGAATGCACTGAGGTTTTCACGACATGCAAGATAAAAGCACTTGCTGCAACTTGATGAAGTTCTTGAAAAATTCTTCAGAAGATAGAGGCAAAAAGACCCAGATGACTGAAAAATTGAAAGCCTTGGCCTTCTGCTTGAAAAACTTGATCTTCTGGAACAAAAAGCTTGAAAGAACAAGGGTTTATGCTTGCTGGTCTGAAAAATCTGATGTAAAACCAGCAACTATGGATTCTTGAATCACAAAAATTTCTCAAACTTGCTGCTCCAACTTTCTCCTCTAGATGCTACCTGCAAAAATAATGAAAAATACATTGAAAAGAAGTGTTAAATAGACTTAGGTTTTGATTTTAGGTTTTGCTTTTTTCTGCTTTTATTTCAAAACCCTAAATCTTATCTTCTCAAGTTTGGACGCCATCTTCCTCTTCTCACAATTTTGAAATTTTGAAAATCTCAAAAAAAATCTTCTAAGGCATGAAGGTTTGGGCGCCTTTCTCCAAGAGGGGCGCTCAACTTCACCAGTGTTAGTCAAAATTTCAACTTTTTCGACTTTCCTCAATTTTAACATGCCACTTCGCCACTGATTTCTCGTTGATAGGTTTACCCGACAGGCGAGCTGAGTGGTTCACTGCGGAGCCGGACTGATTCTGAAGAAGACGTTCTGGAGGCACCTCCTGCTAAAAACTTGATTTCGACCTCCGAATTCACGGGAGGCTTTTCCTTCTAGGGGCACCCAGTTTCTTCAGTGTTAGCCATTTTCCTGATTTCCAAGTTCTTCATTAACTTCTCTTCCACAGATGATCTCGTTAAATCTCGAGCTCCGGGCATCGGATTGCTGAATGGCTGTGCTCATCGCGAAGCTGACGAAGAATGAAGGGGGGTCCTCTGGAGATACGTTTGTCAAAAAGTGGATTTTTACCCTTCAAAAGGTTGGGCGCCTATCTTGACTGGGGGCGCCCAGTTTACCAACACTTAGTTTATTTTTTGACTTTTTCACTTTTGCTTTGAATTTCTCTTTTCACCTCTCGTCGGACCTTCTGTTCAGCCTTTTGAATCTGATGACTGCGAGCTCCGTTTGTCGTGCTGAATAGCTCACTGCAAAGCCAGTTGAATTCTGAAGACATCCCGTTGTAACTTCGACTGCAAATTCCTCTGTCTGCATCCTTGAAAAGTTGGGCGCCTTTCTCTTCTTAGGGCGCCCAGTTTCTCCAGACTTAGAAAAATTCATAATTTATTCAACTTCAAGTTTCAGATTTTCACTTCATACCTTCTACTTTGACTTGAATTTGCCGGAGACTGGATCATCAGATGCTCTGACGGGGATATCCATCGCGAAGCTGACTGAAAACTGAGCAACTTCCATTGGAGACCGTAACCCTAATTCCTTCATCTGGCACCCTGAAAAGGTGGGCGCCTTTCTTCAACTGGGGCGCCCAAACTTAGCAGACTTAGAAAATTTTCATGACTTTTCACTTTTCTTCCTCGATCCTCATGCATGTTCATCATTTCACTTTCTGCTGGAAGTTTTGAATGCTAAAATTAACGCCTGGCAGTCGGATGACCTCCATTGATGACCTCGGAACTCCAGATATGCTTCTGAAAAAGCTGAATAGACCAGTAGGGCAAACCGATTATTTTAAGATTATTTGCACCGGCGGACACATTTTGAGCCAATCAAAATCGGTTCGGACACTGTCGGACCAACTTTCTATTTTTAGAAATTTTCTATTTTTAGAAAATTTTGCGAGTATCCGTTTGAAAGAAACCCGGAAAAACCTAGAAAACTTTACTATTTGAGAAAATTTCTAAAATAGCGGTTTTCCTAAAATTTAGGGATGAAAACTGAGATCTGGGTTTTGTAGGTTAAAACTCTTAGCGGAGACCGGATCGTCAGAAATTGAAAATTTTGTGTTTTAACCCTCCATGCAAGACATGCACACCCAAATTTTGACCTTTTTGACTGTTTCGACAAGACTTTTACTCATTTCTTCAAAATGTCTAAGTGTAACAAAAAATTTTAATTTTGGGGTACAACACTATGAAAAGCTAATTTTCCAATGAAATCTTAAATCTTCACACAAGATATGGAAAGCATAATTAGAGTGAAATAAAACTAATGCTGCCTAATGTTTATTATTTAAGGGATTTCCCTCACGGAAAAATGTAGAACACTTCACTGTTGAGTGACCTTGCTACCCAACTTTTAAAAGGCCAAAATGTTTTAAACATATTTTTTGGTGTGGATATCAGCTATCAAAAAGGGAAAAATTCAATTTTCAAACATGAATCCACCATCTCTATTTTACATGAAGTGAATGTATTCCAACCATTTCTAATCATAATGTTATGTTACAAAATTTAAAGCAAACTCAGAAGCTGACACTAGAATTTGAGAACCTGTAAGAATCAGATTCCAGACAATGGAGCTCTAGCCCTTGTGTTGTAAGCAAGGCCAAGCTCAATCTCCACCTCCTCCCTCCAATATATCAAAGAGGTTTGGTAGCAAATTCTGTATGTCATTGACCCATTCTAAATATGCCAATTGGTCACCTTGTCCACACAAGTCATTGCTAACTTAGTCTTTAAGGTGATCTATTTTGCAGCCAAATGAAAACAATTAACCCTGCCTAGAGCTTGCTATCTTGTCCTCATGGAAACAAGAAGCTATTGAAGAAAATGAAAAGAAGACTAAAGAATCTTCACAGAATCCTTTGCAAAAGAGCACATGCCAAGCTAGTGTAAGCAACCAGATCAACATATCCCCTCATTTGGTGCAAAGGCAATTGATGCATGTACATATGCCTCATCTTGGATTTCACTGATATTGCTCTTAAAATTTCTGGGCACAAAAACCAAGATTATTGTGTTCTTCGACTTTTAAGATATGTTTAGAATTTTTTATGTTTGGATCACCAATGCCCTTGGTTTTGTGAATTGGTGCCACCTTGAGTTGCACTTCATTTGACGTGTCGTCCATGCTTTCAAATAGGCTTCCAGTTTTGGTCAAAAAAGTTTACATACTATTTATTAATTATTATTATTAAAATAACAGGTGGCCACTTCCCCAGAAAAAGTATTAAAAAACCAGAAATAGAAATTTTAAACAACCATATCACAGGAGAGATATAGGTAGCTACAACATTGGAGAGATACACTCCGGAAAACAAAAAATAAGTCTATGACCAATGAATTCGATATGGTACTACATAATACACAATCAATGCCTTGTTATGCATGTAGAATACGACTCATCCATTATTTGTTGGGCAAGTAACATGGGATGAGATGGCTGTATAATATAAAGCTTGAAAATCACTTTCCCTTTCCCATTTATTAAAATATCTCACCCACTACAGAAATAAATTAAGCATTAAGAAAAACCAAAACAACCAGCAACCACAATTAAGAAGCAAGTTATACAAACTGAATGTTTGAGATTCTAAGAGATTCTCTTCCATACCTGCAAGGTTGCAACAGCCTCGACGGCCCCAGCTGCCCCTAACAAATGGCCAATCAATGATTTTGTAGAGTTCACCTTCAGCTGAAAAGATGAAATATCATCACTCAGCTAAACAAAGTTCTTGAAAATGCATGAAGAAAACGTTTTGAATATAAGTACAAGCCAATGTCCAAACAACAAATACAAGGAAGCATATGTACCTGAGGGTTCTGACCAAAACATTGGATCAAGGCATTGTACTCTCTCAGATCACCAGATTTGGTTGAAGCTGCATGAGCATTAACATAGTTCACATCTTCTCTTGCCACACCTGATTGTTTCAGAGCCTTTTCAATGCAGAGAAGAATCCCTGTACCTGTATATCATATTCACCACTATTTTAATGATCACCATTCTGTTATTTTCTCAAACTCAATAGATCAAGAAAATACCTTCAGGATGGGGCTCTGTCAAATGGTAAGCATCAGAGCTGAAACTTCCTCCAAGAAACTCTGCATATATCTTCGCTCCTCTTTTCTGCCAAGCTCATTGAAAGACAATGGACGCTATTATTAGAGATGATTTTTTCATATTCTAATAATACATCAGACATCTTGTTTTAAGAGTTTCATCTTTACTGAGCTGTAATAATCCTCTCACAAGCAATGCTATACCTTTGCATGTTCCAGCTCTTCAAGAAGTAATACACCTGATCCTTCACCCATAACAAATCCATCTCGATCCTGACAAGTGCAGTAGATAAAATCACATGTTTAGCCATCTGTATAATATCACACTGTCAATATGAATTAGACAAAAGCAAGAAGTCAATCTTGATTTGTAAATTTTCACAAGATAATAACAGTTATTCTGCATTCCTATACCAATTCTATATGATAAATAAGCGTAATGTATGTCAAATCCTGTTGCCCATTACAAATATACAAATGGATTGAGGTTGGCAATTGATGGAAGTAATCATGTATGTATACTTCACTACTGGAGAGCACTCAATCCCAAAGCAAACATGGAATATCAGAATTGTGAGGATTTAACTGAAGCCTATATATTTTGTGGACTCTTAAGTATTAATGGTTAAGAAAAAAAATAGAGGGGCAAAAATTTATACGGCATCCCAAGGGCGCGATGCCTGTGCAGGGTTTTCATTTCTTTGTGATAATGCTCTGCATGCTATAAAGCCTCCTAATCCTGTAAACAAATGCACACCCCCATAAGTTGAACACTTAACATGAGTTGATCATGCTTTAAAGTCTGAATATAACTGAGGATTAGAAAGAAATAGCACGCATGCTTACGTAATCTTCCTTATATCTCTAAACCTTCAACAAAATAACATATACCCAAGGAGGATGCTTTAACATCACAAACAAATAAAGACAAATTTCTACAATCTATACATATATGATTCATCGGTTGTGCACACAATGTGTTGATAAACCCATCCAAACTTACAATTCAAAGGTAACACCAAAAACAAATGAGTTGAACAGTGAACTCACCAATTGGAATAATTGCCGCATCAGAACCACCACAAAGCATTACATTCTGAAGACATAAGCACCACTGAAGTTTCAACTTTCAATTTACATTTTAAAGTAAATGGTAATTTTGTTTGATTCCAAGAATAGTTGTACTTAAAACAAGATTCCTAATAAAACTTACAGCTTCACCCCGAATGATATGATTGGCAGCACTTAAAATGCAGAAATTACTTGTGGCACAAGCAGTGGAGATTGAATAATTTGGTCCCATCCAACCCTGTAAAGTTAGTAACGGTGAAGGATATGATGACCCTTTTTGTCTGCAAATATGCATTGAACATGATCTGAAAAATCACTGCAATAAAATTTCACAGAGTAACATTTACCAGATCCATGGCCAGCATAGCTGAGCCCATATTTGTTGTTGCAAAGGGTATACAGAAGGGATTCATTTTCCTGTAAGAAATCCTTAGAGCCTCTACTGCATCATTAAAAACCTGTTTATAACTTGACTGCATTAGCCACAACATGAACCCTAGTGCCTAAAAAGTGTGCCAGTCCTATAAAAATATTTCATTATTTTTCATTTTAATGACATCAATTCTGAATAAAATCTATCGCACAGAACCTCTGTCACACGATAATGCAGAATATTTCTTCTTTCTGCTTCAACTAAGGCAGAAAATCTCTCCTTTCTACTGCACTTCTGCAATGTTATCAATTTCATTTGGCTGGGATTAGTGAGGAAAAATTCTGATTGACAGTTGATTCTGTGGATTTGCTTTATTTGCTGACGGGTAACAATTATATTGTTATTGTTACCCTTTTCCCCCCTTTTCCCAGTACATTCTGTTGTGTTTTCTTTGTGCAGGCAATACCACAAAGAGTGGTTGCAAGAGTGCAGCAGAAATGAGAGATTTTCAGCCTCAGTTGCAGCAGAAAGAAGAAATATTCTACATCACATGGTATCTTTATAAGAGTTTTCTTCAATATATTCCTAGAAACTAGAAATTTAGAACCTTTTGATCCAAAAAGTGGATCATTAAGGTGAGGCTATTGTGGTCTAGGTATCACTAACATTCATTTTATAAAGTACTTGAGCCTTAAACAAAGTGTTGAGCCTGGATTCGGTGGGTTTTGTCAGCAGGTGAAATGTACTTTGGTTGATTTCATGTTGGCAGTCATCCAAAATATTGCACAGATGAGTCCAAGTCATTGTGCAAATCACAAAAGTTAGTGTTTTTCCTCTTGTGGTGAAATCACAGTACAAGTAGCAATTGTCTGATCATCACAGTGAATGCACTATATTATATGGCCAACATGCAGAGGGAAAACACCTTGGCAATTTCATACTGGCAGAAGCAACAAAAATGTTCTAAGACAAACAGAAATGGAATTCAAAACATTTCACTTGGTCTTTTCAAAAAAATTTGGATGCTTGATCTTCCTTTTCTCAGTTTTGGATGTTGTTGGAATCCATATACAAGGGGTGGAGACCTAAAAAAAAAAGGTAAGCAAATTGTAGTTCTGTAACTTTCATATTTGATATTTGTAATCCTTGAGTGTAAGTTGTAACACTAGAGAGGTGTTCTTGGGTGTTGGAACTAATTGCAGGTGTGTGGGATCTTGAGTATGGGAAGTAGAGCTCTATATAAGCCCTATGGCATGTGGTGGTTGTGAAGAGATTGAAACATAGTGATGCAAGGGTTTCTTGAAGCTCACTCACTCTTGTGGAGTTTTTACCTAGTTTGTGTTTCTCCACAATACATGGAGTGTTCATAGTCAATTGTCCTATTATGTCCACACTTCTCTTATCTCTAATTACTCTGTACTTTGCTATGTAGATAGATGAAACATGTGTGTGTGTGTGCTAAAATCCATAATTATTGTAGAGATGGGTATTATTGAAGGTGTTGTGAGTTAGTGTTGTATATCCATTAGTTGGTGACCACTTGGAGTATAACTCCATTTGTGTACAGATCAAGTGGTATCAAAGCAAGTTCGCATAACCTATGTTTGTGAGATTGTGATCATATTCAGTTTTTCCCAATACAAGATCTAGTAGGAAAGGAATCCTAGCGCCTTTTTGAGCCAAAAATTGAATCAAGGGAGTGGTTAAGGACAAAGAGAATGGCAAGAGAGGATTATGGAGAAGCAAAGTGTAGGAAGTTTGAAAAATATGTGGCCAAGGTATCTGTTGTAAAAGAAAAAACTTATAGGTTAGAAAGCATGATTCTTTCCTTGATAGCAAAAATGGCCCCTCCCAAAGAGCATCAAGAAGGGGAATCTGTAGATAGGATGTAGAGCAAGGGTAGTTGCCTATCTCAGAGAGACTCTTCAAAATCAAGACATAGATTGACATTCAACCATATAATGGAGATATTAGTGCCAATAAATTGGACTCACGAGTGTCCAAGCAAAGGTGTAACTCAGTCTACATTGGCTTTATCAACACCAACAAATCTCTTTTGCAAGATTGGAACTTGTCGGATATGCTCTTACATGGTATGAGATCTATATACACTCCTTGAAGGTTTAAAAAATGCCACTAACTCCCAAGGGGGATGACTTCAAAATGTTGTTGAGAAAACAATTCTACCCGATTTGCCATGAAGAAGAAAGAGTAATGCAATGGCATCATTTGAAGCAAGAGCATGGGCAAAGCATGCATGCATACACAAGTGAGTTTAGGAAGACAGTAGTTCATCTTGGAAAAAATATTATGGACCCTGAGGTTCTGATAATGTAATGTCCCTTACCTAGCCTTGCTCTTCAATTCGCTTGTTTTCCCTAGAATTCGATTGTTGATTAGGTTTAGGGTTTCTTCTTTCCAAAAGGAATGTGTTTCTCTAATGAAATAACCCTAGATTGAAATCTGCATTCACCCATTTAATAACATTTTCACATACACATATATCTGTTAGCAATAATATCTAGATATCCAAAATATATCCATAATCATAAAGCAATAATGAAGACATAAGAGGAGTGCCCTAGGTGGATCTGCCTCGAAGCCCTCATGTAAAGCTCAAGAGGTTGTCCATCACAAACCTTCTTGCCTAGGGGCTTAGTACTTGCATTCTCCACTCATGGCAACACCTCGGAAGACACTCGTCCTATCAAGGGAGAGGAACCATAGAGTCCAAGTGGCCTAAGGCCTACCACCTCCCATTGCCCAATCCTGTATCTCAGGCCTAAGGGGTAGGGACCTAGGTGGGACCCCCATCTTTCTATAACCCAATCCCTAGTCAAGGGCCTAAGGGGCTGCAAGGCCCAATCCCTTGTCTAGGGCCTAAGGGGCTGAAAGTGGGGGTTTTAGACAATCCACTTCACTCATGATTCACCCTCCCTAATAGGGTTACAAGCACGGAGAAGACAATCTTTACACAATCAAATATATTTGCATTCATCCAGGATTTATTTCATGCCTATAATCAAATATATTTTCATTTACCAATGCTTCTTTAAGTTCATCATTTCCTATGATAATTCTCATTATGATAAGATTAAAGGAAGTCATTATATCAATAATCAGATTAGCAATATCTAGTTCTTATACTCAAAATATGCTAAATATTATTGCTAAGTGAGTACGTTACCTGATCTGCTGCCTTCCCATGATTCTTTATTCCTTAATCACCTTCCCTCAATCTTATATGTATGTATATATATTATATTAACTTACTCCCCAAATATATTCTTGACAATAACACTTAATCAAATGTATTTCGCATAATTCATTTCCAATCTACTGCTTTATGAAGATTTCTAATTGATATTTTTCCTATCCCTTTACCAAATGATGCACTCCTCCCTATATACCCCTCAAAGTGAAATGAAGAGTCACACCTTTTTATTTTCCTTGCATCCTTTACGGGATGTACCTCTTCATTGATTGCTGATTTCAAACTTCCTTGGTTATTAAATTCATTGCTGCCTTAAAGTTCACTACTTTCCAAATCTTTATTTGCTGACTTAAGATACTTTTCATCGCTGCATATGATATATAGCTTATCTTTATAACTATGTTGCATTATCATTGAAGCATAATCGCTGCTTTTAATGGAATTGTATTTATTAGAATCCTTCAATTATTTTTATGTTATTTTTATATTAATATATTATATATATTTCTTATTCTACTTTTATATTTATAAATTGATTCTATTGTTGATATATTTATATTATAAATTATTATATTATAATAATTATAATTATAATAATATTAAATTGTTAATATTTATTTTTATATTTTTGATACTGATATGGTCATTCATTTTATTTATTAATTTATTTGCATTTTCCAATATGTTACCATTTCGGGGACATGACAGTCCACCCCGCCCAAGATTGCTTGCCCTCAAGCAATCATAATCTAAGATGTGTAATTTTAAGATGTTACTCCTTGTGGTGATGATATCAACCTTGATAGGAGTTGTACATTTTAACCCAAGTGATGGTTATTCTGGTTATGAGGACAATGTATTGACTAATACTCTTAAGTTCTACTATTTCTCCTTACTCTCAAACCCCACGAGTTGGAGTTTGTGAAATAGTACAACTTAAAACCACATGAATCAAAAATGAAAGCAAACACTCAAGCAGCTCAACCAAGCAGGCAAGTAGCTCAACCAAGCAAGCAATCAAGTAGCTCAAGCAAGCAACCAACTAGCTTAAGTAGACAAGTAGGTAGCTCAAGCATGCAAGCAACTAGCTCAAGTAGACAAGCAGGTAGCTCAAGCACATAAGCAACTAGCTCAAGTAGACTAGCAGGTAGCTCAAGCACACAAGCAACTGGGTCAAGTATGTAAGCAACTAGCTCTAGCAGACAAACAGGTAGCTCAAGCACGCAAGCAAGTAGCTCAAGCAATCAAGCGGGTAGCTCAAACACACAAGCAAGTAGCTCAAGCAGCTCAAGCACGTAGCCAAGTAGCTCAAACACATAGGAAAGTAGCTCAAGCATACGAGCAACCAGCTCAAGCAAGTAGGCAACTAGCTCAAGTAGGCAAGCAAGTAGGTCAAGCATACAAGCAACCAGCTCAAGCAAGTAGGCAACTAGCTCAAGTAGGAAAGCAAGTAGCTTAAGCATGCATAGGATGGTAGGAAAGATGCTCTGATACCACTGTAATGTCCCTTACCTAGCCTTGCTATTGAATTCACTTGTTTGCCCTAGAATTCGATTGTTGATTAGGTTTAGGGTTTCTTCTTTCCAAAAGGAATGTGTTTCTCTAATGAAATAACCCTAAATTGAAATTTGCATTCACCCATTTAATAGCATTTCCACATACACATATATCTGTTAGCAATAATATCTAGATATCCAAAATATATTCATAATCATAAAGCAATAATGAAGACATAAGAGGAGTGCCATAGGTGGATCCACCCTAAAGCCCTCATGTAAAGCTCAAGAGGTTGTCCATCACAAACCTTCTTGCCTAGGGGCTTAGTACCTGCATACTCCACTCATGGCCTGTGATGAGCCTAGCTGGCTCCAACTTAAACCCCTGACTTTTACTAACTTGTTTTTATGTTTTTTGAATGTTTAAAGAAGAATTATAGACAGAAGTAGAAGGGGCGCCAAGCATAAAATGTACATAAAACTCAAATTTAAGCTAGATTTGAGAAACTGCTTATGAATTATGTGATAAACAACTGCTACAGATAGATCATGAACAACAAACATACCCGAATAGCTCCAGATGAATTAAATAAAGAATTTTTGCACTTGCCAGGCAAGAACAGTTGAAACTAAGTAAATGCAACGCCTGGAGCCTGGATCGACTTTCTCCCACGTAGAGACTGGAGGAAAGCAATTGAGAAGTGTAGGCGCCAACAATGGAGCACAGAAAAGGCCAAAAAGAGAGGCGTTTTTGCCTCTAGCTCCCAAACACCCTTTTTTTAGGTGACACGCCTTTCAAGGCAAAGTATGGCCTCTGATATGCTGAATGACAATCTTTATTGAAAACTAAAAAAAAATAAAGATGGCATCCTAGATTTGTAAGCCCTCTTCTTATTGAAACCTATAAACTTTTGAATAGAATAGCTTTGAAAGCACAGATGAACTCCTGAATTGAAGCTCCCACAATTGCAATCATTCAACTGGTATTCCACAGTCTCACAATCACACATCAATGAAGAATTTTTGCTCTCCAATGAAGAAGTTTCCTGAAACCCTTGTCCTCAGACAAAAACCACAGAGAAGAAAATATCAAGCAATGTCAAATAATCAAGAAGTGAGTTTGAATTGCCTTTCCTTCCTTATATCTCCCAAAAAGGCACGCACTTCTAAAAGTCACACACTTTTGCTTTTAAAATGCATTAAAATGTATTTAAATCCCTTTCAATAGTTTTTAAACCCACTTTATGAAGTGAGCACACCTTTAATATGACTTAAGTGATTTATTTTATCACTTTATAATCCTTAAGTCACCTTTTAAATATATTTAAGTGGCTTTTAACTTTTATAAAGTCAATTTGACTTTATAATTTACCAATAAGTTAAATAATTAACTTAACCACCAAAATATTCATAACTCCCTCCAAACTCAGCATTTTTCCGTGCCGTCAGAAGCTGGCGAACACTATGCTACAGATGCCTGCACTGAAACCACTACTAAAGTGAAGGAGTGGGAATGACAATAACCACCAAAATGGCCACTAACCCCCTAACCAGATCCTGTCAACCTACGAGGGTCCAAGAAATAGACTAACCATCACAAAACAAGATCACGCTAAAAAAGGGGGCATTACAGTCCTCCCTCCCTAAAATTGCTTGTCCTCAAGCAATCTCAACAACAACAAATACACCACTCCACCAGGATCCCAAGGGTAGTGTCGTGTAATGTCCCTGCTATCACCAACTGTCTCCTGTAACACCCATATCCGATCTGCTGGATCATCATGTTGTACCCTGTCCACCTCAACACCAACTATCACAAGAGAGAGAAACTCATAAGGAAGCAAGTCAAACCGCTGACAACACCTACTCCCTATAACTGCATGAGATATGATGTTATCCAACATGTCTAGCATGTGCATACTAGAACTGTGCATCCGAAACAGATCATGTACATGAAGATCGAAAGTGAAACTGTGAACACTCCTTACCATGTACACACTATGAAACTCCCCAACGAGCCCTGTCTGAAATTCCAATGCACTAACGAAATCCCCAATACTACGGTCAATGCTCACCCTAAATCAAGGTCAAGAGTAGAACCAGCATCTACCTCAAAGAGCGGATTATCACAAGACACTGTAGCATCCGCCTCAAAAAGAGAATTGTTCACAAACTGAACCTCATATCTATGTTGATTGCAATCAAACACCTCTGAGCCCCTAGAGCAAGAAACAAAATCATACTCCTCCTGAAACATCTCATGCTCGTCCTCCTCTAAAATCTCCTGCTCTATCTTCCCACTTTCCTCACTAACGAGAGTGATAGAATGGAAGCTCCCAATTGCAATATCAATTTGTTGGTCTGATAAATCAGCCATGTCATCACCCTCATTAAACCACTCCATTTGTCTATTTTGACCTTTAGGCTTGAAGGGACAGTCATGGTTAAGATCATATGGGCCCTTGCAATAAAAGCAAAGCTTCTTTCTACGTAAATCATTGATTGTCTCTCGATCCAAAGGAGCTACAAACTTCTTTTCATCAACATTTTTTGATTTCTTAGAATTTGATTTGCTATCACTATAGGATGAAGATGCTTCTGAATTTGGTGTTAACTTACTACATGGAGCTGTAAGTTCCATGCTACGAGCTTTTCTCATAGCCTCTTGCAAGGTAGGTGGATTGAATGCCTTGATCCAACCTTTCATAGTCTTGAATAGGCCCTCTACGAAGAGTATAACCAATTTCCTCTCTGATATGCCCGTTACCATGACTGAGAGCTTCTGAAACTCTCCAATGTAAGATTCTAAACTACCCAACTCCTTCAGCTGAGCGAGATCTCTAAAGTATAACTCTAGATCCCGTTTGTCGAATCTCTCAACCAACCTATTTGTGAATTCCTGGTAAGTTGTCATCCTGTCATGCTGTAGTGTAACCATGCCATGGTGCCACCAGTCATGGGCTACGCCATCCAAGTGCAGAGCTGCGAACTTTATGGCATCCTCTTCTACCATAGGACATAGGTTTAAAAATGTATCCAACTTGCTAACCCAAGCTCTAGCTGTGACTCTGCCACTGCCATCAAAGGTGGTGAGTGTGAGCTTACTGGTAGCATGTTTGAGATCATTGTTCCTGTGCCAAGGTCTCCTATCTGTCCTGTTTCGACTATGCTCTCTTTTTTGTGTTAGGAACTTGTCAAAGTTAAGGTGATCCTTAACTCTCTGTGGCAAGGCATCCCACTCATCATGTAGAGTCATAATATTGTCTCCAAAGTTCACGTCAGCTTCCTCCTCATCCTCGTTACCCTCTTCTGGATCATTCCTGACAAAGGTAGGGTGAGTAGGTCTATCATAGGTACGTGTAGGAATTGCTGTCCTCCGTGGGCCTCCCTATACACTACCTCCCTCCTGTTCCAAATTCAATCTTCTATGAACAGTCAAATTATTTATGTTTGTACTAAGCTGCTGTAGTACATTTGCCAAATGTTCCTGGCTAGCTACAAGCCCTCAGTATGTCTCTGGCTTCATGATCCTCATTGTTACTAGGATTCCTGTGTGGCTCGCCATCATTCCTATCACCCATGTTTTCCAATGGTACCTCTTCGAACAATTATCAAATGGTCTATTCTCAAACGGGAACTGGTTTGTTTGCAACCCTGGTCTCCTACGTGAGTAAAACCTGTGTGGCCCAAACTGATTATGATGCATATGTACGTTTAACCCTCTAGCTGGCAGGATTAAAAGCTCTGATACCACTGTGATGAGCCTAGCTGGCTCCAACTTAAACCCCTGACTTTTACATTTTTGACAAACAATGATGTGAATTAAATCATTTCATTTGGCCTTTTTGCAATTTTGGAAAACTGAAATTTAAGCTAGAGTTTTGGGATTGTTGTATGAATTATGTGTATAAAGTGGCAAGCTACCTAAGATCAGAGACAATCACACATCAACTCCGGAGTGTTGCACTTCTAACCTTCATGTTTGTACGCTGAGAAGTGAGCATAAGTTGTACACAACGCAAAGATGATATGTGAATTCTTCTAATTTGGGTGATTTGTAAGGGAATGCTATTAGGTGCATGTGGAAGCTTGAGTATGTGTGAAAGTAGAGCTCAAATAATTATAAGCCCTATGGTGCATTGCACTACTGTAAAATGATGACTGAAACATTGATGTTAAGTGTTCTTGTGTAGTAGATATTGTGGAGTTTTTACCTAGTTTTACCTATTCTCCATGTTACATGGTATGTTCATGGGCAATCTTCCCATTATGTTCATGCTTCTCCTATCTAATATTGCTTTCTACTTTGCTTACTGGATATATGAAACATGTGTGTGTCTGTGTGTTACACTCTATAATTAGTGTAGAGAAGGGTATTATTGAAGGTGGTTTGAGTGAGTTAGTGTCGTATATCTGTAAGTTGGTGACCTATTGGAGTATAAATCCAGCCATTTATAGATCACCCTTTGCATATATTTGAACAACAGCAACAATTGAATTGTCAGCAAGTTTTATTTGCTGGAAGAGAAGAATATTTCAGAACAAATTACCTTCATTCCACCCATGGCTGATCCAATCACCACTCCACACATTGACTTGTCTAATTCTCTTATAACTTCTTCAGTCATTTCACCATCCACCAAAGCTTTTTTACCAGCAGTGAGTAGATAAAGCATAAATTGATCCATCCGTTTTGAAAATTTTGGTGAAACCCATCCATCTGTAGAAAATGACTTAATTTCACCAGCTATTTTCTACACAACAGTGACAGAACTTTTCAATCAATTGCTCAGGAAAATTGCATTCAACTATTGGAGTAAGATAATAAAAAATATAGCAAGCCATGCACAGATTTCTACACAAGACATCAAGAATTACATTAATAAAAATTCTAGTTACTTTTAAAAATGAAAATAATTTACATAATCCAAGATGTCTTATTAAAAGCAAACAAACTACACATCATAAACAAGCAAAACTAACATGCACTCACAAAATCACGACTTGCACAGCAAGACAATTAAATCACATAAAAGATAACATCTAGTTAAAACACACAATGGAGCTCATGCCAATGACGATGCAAATAATGACTACTAAACATTATAACAGACAAATCTGGGTAACTCAGTCAATGTAACTTTCTACAAGCCAATTACAATAAATATGGCAAAAATTACCGTTGGGAAGTCTGTACAATCAAATCTTTCAATACCAGTGATACCACTCTTCCCTTGAAGAAGATTATCATAGAATGTATCTGGATCATGGCCAAGACAAGTTGCGACACCCATTCCAGTTACAACAACCCTTCTTTGTTTGGTATCAGATTGTTTCTTGTTAGCAGCTTCCTTTACAGGTAGCATGGCAGCAGCCATAACTTTGCCTGAAAGTAAAAGAAACTTTATGAATTGCCAAGGATTCCAAATAGATCAGCAAACATATCTAAGTTGGATTCAAATATTTAGAATATGTAGCAAAATAACAGCTCATTCAACATTAAAGACACTCAACAAAAATGGCAATAGACATAACCAACACCATAAGAAACAGTGAAATTGAAATTGAATTTCGCTAATCTTCAGGAGTACACTAGTGGTTGATGACACAGGTGTTGAAGATTCAAGAATTCTGTTGAAAGGAAAAAAATATAAAAATAAGACTTGATTACAACTAAAATTGCTTATGCCATTAAGGTTTTGCATTACTAGCAAAATAGTGAGCATAGCAGAGTAATGTCAGCATAAAACTGTGGCTCACACAAGGCTGACAGATAAAAATGATGCCAGGCATATTTAATCTTAGCTCAATGAAAATCAGAATTCTTTTACATTATATGCACAAACAATTTACATTGCCATCCACCAGTATTCTTTTTTTAAGTTTTTAATCTATTTTTCATAGTTTGCACTTTCAATAAGAATTCTAAAAAGTGAGCACCATCACCATGCCTTCACCTTCTGAAGATGATAAAAAGGCTATACCAGACTCTTTAGGAACAATTGTTAGTCCATTAATTAAGCATTACATGCAGGAATAGAGTGAGAGGATGCCTAATGTATTTTTATTTTTTTTTGGAATCAATACATACACTTGTATTGCGACAAGGAAAAATTAGTTATGACACAACTACTGGATAGTTGAAAAAATTAGTATTTTAAAGTATGTAAACTTTCCATATTACTCTCCATGAGTTAGTTAATGAGATATGCATGTCTCTCCCCCAATAATGGAGACGTTCATACAGGGAATAAAAGAGGGGATTTTAGAGATACCCAGAAATCTAGTTTCAAAAGTTAAACTTTGATGGAGTGTTCATCATGCTGAGGTGTAACTACTAACTACAATGGCAGCAAAGGGGTGCATTGTAATGGTGTGCGTGTTCACAAAAATCCCTTTACATAAATTTGCTGGCCATTTACATGTCAATTAATAATTACTATGTAATTTTATATATATAGTTTTTAAAACATAATTAGTATGTACTTGAAATTTTTAAAATTTTGCACAACAATGTAAAAGACATCACTTAAATATTTAAATATCTTATATTTATATATTAATTATAATAATAATAATATTAACTTAGTAAAATAATTACAAATTAATTACTAATTATGTTTCACCAACAACATGGCTAAGCCAATTGGTTTGGTCAGGGCGCTCAAAGTGTCGATTTCCTTGGGCATTGAAAATCTTGAGGTTGAAGAAATTCACACATTATAATTGGAGCTATGTCCAAAGGGACCTGCTAGGATTGGAAGCTTGCCTCCCTTCTTGAAGAAGGAAGAGCCCTCTCTACCTGCTTTGGCCAACTTTCTTGGTCTCATATCTTCAAGGAAGGCAATTAAGCAACCTCTTGGTTTGCCAACCCATACCTTACAATTCTAGAAGGTTCACATAAAGAATAACCTCAGGGAACAAAGTCAGGTTGGACGTTTAAATGAAACTTGTGATCAATATGCAAATGGTTTAGGTCAATTGATGGGAATCGAAACTCTCCTTCATTTTTAGCTTTGCTAGGCCAAGGAAGGTATTCACAAAGATCTCACACAAGGATTAAAGAGAAATAAAAGAACAGGACAATAGTATGGTCACATGCTTAGCCATGCACCATGCACAAGAATAATACAAAATATTGTCACTAATTACCTCTTCTGTTCGCTTACCTATCTTTTAGTCCAAGGATCTCTTGAACATTAGATATAATTCAAATTATAAAGCAACTAAGGATGAAAATTCAATCAATTCCAAAAAACATAGATCCCTTTGCTGCAACTCACAACTTCTATAACCTAAGACTACTCAAATATGCACAGATTTCTTTAAATGATTAGGCAAGTGAAATATCTCTAAAGATTGGACTCAATTAGCATCATTAAGCTTCTGCACATTGGGTAGATCATAACTTATGACAATTACAAAGAACAGAGACATGATTAATCATCAAAGGAGGATCAATGTCTTGATGCAATGGAGTCGAGACTTTGTAAGCGCATCTGTAAATCGAAGCCTAAGAGCTAGACATGGAACCAAAATTACACTCAAGATCTCTTTAGTATGGATGCAATTTCACTTTAGATGCAGTTCACAAAATCAAGAAACATCACATGACAAATCATTCATAGGAAAAAAATCTTCCAGATCAGAAATCATGTTTGAACAGGCATTTGCATCTAACTACTTGTTTCATTGTTAAACTTGCAGAACTCCAAAAATATACAGGATAGCATAAGGAGCAGCCAGCATCTAAACTGCCCTGGAAACAAAGGAACACGATGAATTGATAGGATTAGGCTAATAGATCATGCTTGACAAATGCTAAGAAACACTTGGGAGTTTTGTAATTTGATGAGCTTGTAAGCAAAATTACAGAGATTCACACATTAGAGATTTGTAATGTAACCCATAGTTGCACCAATAAGAAACAATGAAATTGAACCATCTAATCTTCAGGAGTACACTAGTGGTTGATGACACAGGTGTTGAAGATTCAAGAATTCTGTTGAAAGGAAAAAAATATAAAAATAAGACTTGATTACAACTAAAATTGCTTATGCCATTAAGGTTTTGCATTACTAGCAAAATAGTGAGCATAGCAGAGTAATGTCAGCATAAAACTGTGGCTCACACAAGGCTGACAGATAAAAATGATGCCAGGCATATTTAATCTTAGCTCAATGAAAATCAGAATTCTTTTACATTATATGCACAAACAATTTACATTGCCATCCACCAGTATTCTTTTTTTAAGTTTTTAATCTATTTTTCATAGTTTGCACTTTCAATAAGAATTCTAAAAAGTGAGCACCATCACCATGCCTTCACCTTCTGAAGATGATAAAAAGGCTATACCAGACTCTTTAGGAACAATTGTTAGTCCATTAATTAAGCATTACATGCAGGAATAGAGTGAGAGGATGCCTAATGTATTTTTTTTTTTTTTTGGAATCAATACATACACTTGTATTGCGACAAGGAAAAATTAGTTATGACACAACTACTGGATAGTTGAAAAAATTAGTATTTTAAAGTATGTAAACTTTCCATATTACTCTCCATGAGTTAGTTAATGAGATATGCATGTCTCTCCCCCAATAATGGAGACGTTCATACAGGGAATAAAAGAGGGGATTTTAGAGATACCCAGAAATCTAGTTTCAAAAGTTAAACTTTGATGGAGTGTTCATCATGCTGAGGTGTAACTACTAACTACAATGGCAGCAAAGGGGTGCATTGTAATGGTGTGCGTGTTCACAAAAATCCCTTTACATAAATTTGCTGGCCATTTACATGTCAATTAATAATTACTATGTAATTTTATATATATAGTTTTTAAAACATAATTAGTATGTACTTGAAATTTTTAAAATTTTGCACAACAATGTAAAAGACATCACTTAAATATTTAAATATCTTATATTTATATATTAATTATAATAATAATAATATTAACTTAGTAAAATAATTACAAATTAATTACTAATTATGTTTCACCAACAACATGGCTAAGCCAATTGGTTTGGTCAGGGCGCTCAAAGTGTCGATTTCCTTGGGCATTGAAAATCTTGAGGTTGAAGAAATTCACACATTATAATTGGAGCTATGTCCAAAGGGACCTGCTAGGATTGGAAGCTTGCCTCCCTTCTTGAAGAAGGAAGAGCCCTCTCTACCTGCTTTGGCCAACTTTCTTGGTCTCATATCTTCAAGGAAGGCAATTAAGCAACCTCTTGGTTTGCCAACCCATACCTTACAATTCTAGAAGGTTCACATAAAGAATAACCTCAGGGAACAAAGTCAGGTTGGACGTTTAAATGAAACTTGTGATCAATATGCAAATGGTTTAGGTCAATTGATGGGAATCGAAACTCTCCTTCATTTTTAGCTTTGCTAGGCCAAGGAAGGTATTCACAAAGATCTCACACAAGGATTAAAGAGAAATAAAAGAACAGGACAATAGTATGGTCACATGCTTAGCCATGCACCATGCACAAGAATAATACAAAATATTGTCACTAATTACCTCTTCTGTTCGCTTACCTATCTTTTAGTCCAAGGATCTCTTGAACATTAGATATAATTCAAATTATAAAGCAACTAAGGATGAAAATTCAATCAATTCCAAAAAACATAGATCCCTTTGCTGCAACTCACAACTTCTATAACCTAAGACTACTCAAATATGCACAGATTTCTTTAAATGATTAGGCAAGTGAAATATCTCTAAAGATTGGACTCAATTAGCATCATTAAGCTTCTGCACATTGGGTAGATCATAACTTATGACAATTACAAAGAACAGAGTATATATTCATTATAAAACATGATTAATCATCAAAGGAGGATCAATGTCTTGATGCAATTGGTGTTGGAGTCGAGACTTTAAAAAAACAGGTAAGCGCATCTGTAAATCGAAGCCTAAGAGCTAGACATGAATCAATTTAAAACAAAGAACCAAAATTACACTCAAGATCTCTTTAGTATGGATGCAATTTCACTTTAGATGCAGTTCACAAAATCAAGAAACATCACATGACAAATCATTCATAGTAATCTTAAATCCCATATATTTAATGAAAAGCTTTTAAATCTTCTGTGACAGAAAACTAATCAGAAATAACAAGACAAAACATGTGGCCTCAAAGATGAATTTTTCATCCCCTAAAATTCCCTAATAACTATGTAGGCATTTGCATCATGGAGAGGATAACTACTTGTAAAAACTCCTCCAGACTTACAGACATTGAAATACTACATTATACTCAAACTACTAAACTTGACACCAGAAAGTACTCAAACTAGAGGACACCATACAAAAATATGGCTAAAAAGACCCCATCCTCCCTCCTCTCTCAGCTCGGGGATAAAAGCTTCAATTTACAGTGTTGGAATAAGGCCCACTCAATGGGTGGTTGACACTTTTTCAATACCTTACAACAGAAAATGAAGCCAACACAAAACCTCCCCCTAGCCTACACTTGTCAAGTTAACTACTCCCAAGGCCTTGGGAGCAAAATTGGCACTCCCAAATGCTTGCAAAGTTTCAACATGAACACTCTAGATGTGAATGATGACATCTTCCACCAACTGGCCTTGATTCTTCAAGGAGTCCTTAGACCACATCGCAGCCAGCTCGCCCCAAAGAGAAGCAACTTGTTTATCTATCTAGGGTTGGCTTGTCTCCATACAAGCCAACATATCAAAGATGCTTGACAAATGCCCATTCAACTCTACAAAAAAAACAGTTGTCACTTTGAAACACTCGAAGATGGCATCGATCTCCTCCTTAGTTTCATGAAACACCTAATAAATAGTAGGCCTCCCTCTCTTGCCACCTAGAGACAAGGGTGATGAGCACACACTTATACTAAGAGGGGGGGTGAACCAATATAAGACAATCTTTTACTTAATAAAATTCAACAACCACAATAAAGCAATCACATAAGATCTAACAACTAGGAAACACACAAGATTTATGTGGAAACCCTTTCAGGAGAAAACCACAAAGAAAGACTGCTTGGATCTACTATCCAAATCCAGCCACAAAAATAAAATTCTCTTACAAATATTTGTAGGCACCAACCTGTTGATGCGTGTTTTGTGACACAACAAACATTTACTAGAATAAAGTGTCCAAGACGCTCTATCCCCTCTTGAAAAACTACCTTCTATGCTAAGATTGCAAGTAAGATCATATGGTAATTCCAATGTTTAAGATGAATGCGGATGAGCTCTGTGGTTTTGATGTGATTTGCTGGTTATGACAAGGGGACTTACTTTTGTGAATTACTCTGGAAAGCGGAGACATGAATACAGTATCATTTTGGATTTTTTGATTTTATAAAAAAAGTGAAAAAACTAAGGGTTTAAGAGATCCTATGCTACTCCTAAGAAATCAAGAGACGACGAAGATTAAATGAAACCAAATAAACAATACTCTGCTTCACCACGTTAGACGACATCTACACAGAGCAAGTGCAATCTTCTGGGAATGTGCTTATGATTTTCACGTAATGAACTACTACCATCAAATCGAACAATAATTATCCAAACAGAAGTTAAGCATCCACGAAAAAGCTCAATCTAACTTTGCATATTGAGTGAAAAGCATCCACTCAAAGAAAGTATGAGCTGGGTTTCACTAGTCTTCGTTATCAATCCATCATTCTTCTAACATACATTCTAATTCAAATTTACTAAATGAGAAAGAAAATATGCGACCATGCAACTATTTGACAATCAAGGATTCAAGGCACCTCATGCTTTTGAGCTTTATTATCAAAATAGTGTTTTCACAACAATCTCATAAACTCTCTCTTATTTTCTACAATCTAATTCTCTTCTAATGAATTATAATTCTTCCTCTTCTTATCTAATTCTCTAATTTCTAATTTTCTAATGAAATGAAAGAGAGCGAGGAGGGTTTATATAGTATTTCAGAATTACAATGAATGGCCAAGATTGAAATGAGATCAATGGCCCAGATTTAACATGACTAAACCCTAATTAGGGTTTCCAAAATATCAACCAGTTAACTAGAGAAAACCTCAGACATCTGGAGTGGCATCCTTATCCACTTGTGCTGCATTGTGTTCGTCGAACCTGGACACAATCAAGCTGACCTCCTCCATGGCAATGTCCGGCAGCGCGTTGACGTTGTACTCCTGCAAGTCCAAGCTCTCAGCACATCCTGCAAAAGTGGCCGCCCATTCTGGTTCCTGTAGCAAGAACGAATTTCTGATAGTCATGAAGTTGAAAACCCTGGTGAAGTTTTCTTTCATGAGTGGCCCAGAGATGGTGGAGAAAATTTTCTGCACTTGTTCCTTTAAATTCTTTGGCCACAAATGTTTCTTCCGGACAACATCTTTGTCGAGCATATTGGTAGCCATCTAGTAAATTTTACTCCGAATCTCTTTTGCCTGTTCTTCAACTTTGATGCTATCTTGCTTCACCTTTTCCAGGACTCCTTTCCGTGACACCAAAGCATAATACCATTCATTGAAATCATATGCAGCTCCAGCCTCAATGATCCCGTCATCAATCAACTTTTGTTTTGAGATGCCCTTCAATTCTCGAATGCATGGGATAATCCTGTTCTGAATGTCTTCGTGGCTACCCCAAGATTCTGCTAAGTCTGCAACCCGTGACAGCAAAAAGGAAACCTGCTCATACACACATGCCAGCCTTTCTGCGAACGCCATTGCCTCTTCTTTCCTTCCATCTATCCAATCCTTAGCCTCTCGTGTTGTAGTCAACTCTTCTTCAAAATTTTGAATTGGTTCTAGTGAAGAGTTTGGAGATGGAAGCGTTGCTTGATCACCTTCATTTAGTGGCTTGGTCAAGTGCTGGATGTAATTTTTTAGGCGGTCAATCTCTTTTTTATATTCCTTTTTCTTGGCTACTTCCCTTTCTAGCCTGGACTTGATAGTGGCAACGGAATTGTCCAAGTCCTCGACTTCTTGCCCTTTCGTTGTTGGACCCATGTCAATGGTCGTGATGGCGTACTCATCTGGGGCAATCTCATCGTGGAACTTATCGGCTGTAGGTACTGCAATTTGTACTGTGCGGTTGCCAATTTCATCTCGTCGGATGGTGGAAAATTTTTTGGCCTTCTTCCTTGGGGCAATTTGTTCTAGCCTTGCCAAGAAATCTGTGGCATCGTCTTCTTCAGGAACCTCCGCTGGTGCTTTTCTCTTTAATCTATCTTTTAGCCAATCTGGGATGGTTGGCTGCTCAATTCCGTCCTCCTGCTGATCTTGAACTTCTTGAATATCCAGTATTTCCTGTTCTTCCTGAATCTCTAGTATATTATGAAGTTCTTGGACATTTGGAATTTCTTGCACGGATGGGTCCTCTTGGATTCCTTTGAGGGCAGAAATCATTCCTTCCTCGAATTCTCCATCCATAATATCTAAATCATTGTCGGATTCTAGGATCTCAGTGCCTGTAGGAGAAGGCTGAGCATCGTCTTCCAGTTGTATTGGCTCTACATTTCCAACTGGGGAAGGAATCTTGGCATTTTCCAAAGACTCTTTATCCATGGCAAGAATTTCTTCTATATTTCTGGAAGTGGCCGACTGAAGAGGTCTGGATTTGTGCTTCTTCTGAGAAGGCCCTTCATCTATCATTTTACCTTTGTCCTGTTTTGCAGATGTATCAATTTCTTTCCTCTTTCCCAAGTTGGCGGCATCTGTTGGTCCATCTCCATGAGATGCACCGGCATTTGAAGAACAGGACTCTGTATCGCCCATCAATTCATACGTGAATTGCACATTTCTTTGCCTTAGAGTTTCTACTTGCTGATCTATCCACCATTGAGAATACTTGAAAACAGGTCGCATGAATGTTGCAAGGTCACCCATCTCAAGCTCAGACCATCTCATAGGGGGAAGTGGCTCGTTCTCATTGAAGCCTGGCTGCACATACCTTCCGTCATCCTATAGTTGATCAGGTACTTTGAGAATCTCCGTTGCCCTTATCATGTTTAGTGGCAATCTTGACCACAACCTTTTTCTCACGTCATATTCGTCTGCTGCATTGGCCCAGAAGTCTTCCAAATCTACCCGGTGCTTGTACTTCTCCCCGTCCACAGTCTTGATGTGATGGAGTGGATCAAAGTTATTCCTGGACTTGTATGATATGAACGGATATTGCTGGATCTCTAGTCGAGCAATCTCCGCTGCTTGAGCCATTGGACAGGATTCCTCCATGTTGCCAATGAAAAAAGGAAAGGTGACAGCCGCCTTCTGTTTTGGCCTTTGAATATTTTGATACGCCTCCAATTGCCTTAGCACTTCCAGCAAGACCATTTTGTTGGTTGGATATATGGGCAATCTATAAGGATTTCCTGAGAATCCTTGGATCCTGATGTAAGTGAACCTGGGATATTGGATGAACCACAATCCATATCTGCCAATCAAACTCTTGGCTTCACGGGTGAGTCTCTGATGTGTTCCGCCTTGAAGAAGTCGAGTGATGTACATCAGAAAGGCATCATGAGCTCGTCAGAAATGTGACTTTTCGTTTAGTTGCAACTGCGGATAACAATCATATACCTTGAGTTGTCCTTCGCCATTGCCAACCACGCCTTTGTAAATCAAGCCAGAATACTTGTAATACCTTGCAAGCGCATATACGATGTACGAGCTCATGTGGAAGGTCTTGGTTTCTTCCAGGTTAACCAACTGCTCGTGGAGGCTATCACTGATCATTCTGGACCAATTAAACATCTTGTCTCCAGTGATTATTTCATCAATGAAATAATACATCCAGTTTTCGAAAGGCGCACCATGAGGGTTGCCTACCATTCTGTTCAACAGCAAAACTGTGTCGCCATATTCTTCCTTGAAATGCGTTCTAACCAACTTCTTTGGCATCTTTCCTGCAGTAGGCTTGGGCTTCAGCAACCAATTCTTGTTTATGTTGGACGCACAAAGGTCTTGCTGGTTCTGGTAAAGCTTCAGTGCATCCTCCTTAGTGCGATAGGACGTTCTATTGTAAACTGGATCCTGAAAATTTCTTGAATGGCTGGCTCAGACAAGTATGTGAGGACTCTTCCATCAGGAGCTTCTATTTGCCTTTCTCGTGCATTATAGTGCAATGCACATTCCACCATAAGCTCCGAACACTCTTTTGCTGGTGGAAATCCAGCTGCGTGAACAATTCCGTTGCACATCATTCTTATCGCAATTGGCGAAGGTAGACGTCCATCGCTCCCGTACATTATTTTCCTGAAGTCTTCGAGGTCCACATGGCCAAGATTGGTGTCCACAACATGCTCCCACTTTGACTTGATCTTTGACTGCATCTGCACACCTTTGCTGGGAAACTTCATCTTTACCACTTCGAAAATAAATCTGCAATGAAAAGGCAAAGAAAATATTTAGAATTCGAAATTTAAATCACTTTGCAATATATTCCAGCTAGCTGTTTAAATTAGACTTCGTGAAAAATCAAGCTGGAAAGAAAATAAATGATGAAGTTTTATGTCAAAATGGAGTAGACAAAGTAAATCTGCCTGGATCTTCTGAAAGAAATGATAACAATCACAATGCAAGCTGGCAAAAATTTGCTTCTTTTACTTCACTGCAGACTTTTCTCACTTTGCCTTAGACAAAATTTCTTCTCACACTTTTCTTTCGAAAACGAATGATTGTAAAAATGAGAAGTGAAATCAATTATAAGGTGAGAAAATCGATCCAATTAGCAAATTTCAAATGTTTCCTTCAAATTAAGCTTTAACTTGTCTTATACTCAGCTTCCGAGTGGCAAGTTTTATCTTCGATGATAATATCTGGGAAAGTTTCCAAATTCAACGCCAGTTCAATAAAGCTCCTTTTGTCCTTTTTCCAATTCGATTTTTCAAGACTTATCTTTTTGGGTGTTGGAAAATAAATAATTAAAATAATTAAAATAATTATTTTATGTGTTATTTCCAACCCATTCGTTTTTATGGCAAATTATTTTTTGTCTAAGGCAATTTGATTTTTTCGAATTTTCTTTTGCCTTAGGCGAATTTTCCTTTCATCCAATTTACTTTGCCATAACTTCTTTTGTCCAAAATTATTTTGCCGTAACTTCAATCGTCCAAAATTATTTTGCCGTAACTTCAATCGTCCAAAATTATTTCGCCGTAACTTCAATCGTCCAAAATTTCTGGCAAAATTTATTTCATCTTGGCTTGATTTTCTTTAGCCATTTTAATGTTTGGACTTAGGCGAATTTTCCTTCTTTTTAAGCATGGCGAATTTTCAAAGTGAAGCATATATTTTTAAATTTTCAAATGTTCACACTTAGGCAAAATTTCAAATTTTCTTATTCCTCTAGACATGGCGGACTTCATTATGTTTCTTGCCATCTCACTTTTGTCTTGGGGCATACTTTGTCTCTTAGCTTGTCATTCAACTTTTTGCTCAAGGCGGACTTCCTTGTTTCTTTGCCACTTCACACTTGGATAGGGGCGGACTTCAGCTTGTCTCTTGCCATCTAGTGGGCGGACCTGCTCACTTTTCATGCCACTTCTCTATTTATCCAAGGCGGACTTCATACATTTTGTTGCCATTTAACCCATGGACAGGGCGGACTTGCTTGTTTCCCTTACCATTCAAGGCGGACTTCATCACTTTTGATGCCACTTTGACTTTTGACTAGGAGCGGACTTTCTCTCTTAGCATGCCATTTATCATTTTAACCAAGGCGGACTTCAGCTATTTGCATGCCATTTCTTTTTCTTAGCTAAGGCGGACTTCATACATCTTGTTGCTATTTTCCACTTGACCCAGGCGGACTTCACCTCCTCCCTCACCATTCAAGGCGGACTTTGTCTTATGTTTGGCCATCAAATCTTCTCTATATGGCGGACTTCAGTCATTCTCAAGCCATTTCCAAAGGCGGACTTGCTCAAATTTGTTGCCATTTCACTTTTTAGCCAAGGCGGACTTCATTAGATTTGTTGCCATCTCCCATTTGGACATGGGGCGGACTTCCTCCTTTGGCTTGCCATTTAACCTGCTTGGCTGGGCGGACTTTGCACCATCTCAAGCCATTGTCTTGTGAGCTAAAGGTCTTCACCATTACTTCCTCATCTTCTATGCTGGTTGAACTCCATGAATCCAAACTTAGGCGAATTTACCTTCAGATTTCTTGATGAATTTCTCAGATTTCATATGAATTTCTCAGATTTCTATCGATTTTCTGTGATTTTTACCAGATTTCTCACCATTTTCTGTGATTTTCAAGCAATTTTTTCCAGATTTTTAACTTTTTCCAGAATTTCGTGATGAATTCAAAAAATTTCATATCAATTTTCTGAGATTTCTGTTGATCTTTTCAAACTTCTGAGTGGATTTTCGAAACTCGAGACACTTCTAAATATAGAAACTTTCTAAAAATAGAAACTTTCCAAAAATAGCAACTTTCCAAAACTAGACCCTAAAAAATAGGGATCTCAGAATTGCTCAAAGGTGCCAAAAAAGTAGGTCCTAAAAAATAGGGGGCCAGAGTGAAAAACCCTAAAAACTGGGAGGTGTCGGAATTGACTGAAATGACAGTCGATCTTCGTCTCCCAGGCCTCCTAAGCATGATGGCGACGTTCGCACAGTGATCCAGGCTAAGACTCATTTGCTTGACTCGGGTGACCATTCAAAATTCAGACTCAAAACCCCAAACGGAGACCAGACGAAAACCAAGACGCAACGACAAAACCCTAAAAAGCAAAAAAAACGAGGGTCCCCATTTGCAATGGGGCGAGGTGTGAATTAGGTCACAACACAACCCACTGGAGACACCAATCCCCACTACTAAGCACCAACCTAGCAAGAGACACCAATCTCTTCTATTAGGAGGCACCAACCTCCAAATGAACAAAGTGTTTGCCTTCTTGAAAATTGCTTCTTCAATGGATGATGATCATTTGAATTTCCTTCATAAAATCTGCTTGCAACCTTGTCACATACATTCTCTTCTTCAAAAAATCTGCTTAAATAGAAATGATATTACATTTATTGCTTGCTTTCCTTACTCCCATTTCATCTTTCTTTTATACCTCTTCATGCCTCTTCATGAAGGGAGGCGATTTTTCCAAAGGGGTCACCCTAATTTGAAAAAATAATAAATTTATTTTAATTCTGCCAAGAGGGGCGACTACACCAAGAGGGTTGGCCCATTTCAAAGAGACCTCAATTATATTAAATTGAATTTTCCCAAAGGGGGTCATCCATATTTTATTAAATTCTAGTGCTTCCTTAATGAACATAATGCTTGTCTTTTGTTGTAGTTTAATTCACCTTTTAATGCCTTGGAATGGTGCAATTTTAATGCCTTACAATGGTGCGATCTGTCCTTGAATAATGGAGATTGATATGGATATTTGAAACTAGTTTTTGGCCATTTGGCGGCGATTAGTGGCCTTTGACCTTCATGCTTTTAATGTGATTGCTTTCTTTGACAGCAGCAAAGTGGTGGCAGTGATTATGCTCTCCTCTCCTTGGACATCAATGACAATATTGCCAACAAAGGGGGCCAAACTTGACATAAAAGACTACGAAGAAACAAGACAGGATGCCATTCTATTGGCCTAAAACTAAATTTCAAACAAGGAGAATGGGATTTCATCTCAAATATGGCTACCACCCATTGTATCACTTCACTCACTTTGGAGGGAAAGCCAAGTCATGTCACTAGGATCACTTTCTCAAATATAAAATATGACAATAGAAGAGCTAGGGCATGGGTCATCTTAAAGCAATTAAAATACAATAATAGCAATTTTGACAAAGAAAAAGATCTTGTTAATGAATTTCCCTAAAAGGAAAAGGCATAAGCTTACTCATCTTGAGATCCATTACCAATCTATTGGTCAAAGACACATGATGAACTCATAGCAAAACTACAAATATAAACCTCATAGAAAACTCACATATCTCAATGCTTTCTATACTCCAAGTCCAATTACATCTATACTTGGTTGTTCAATCAGAAAAAATGGTCTAATTGCTGTAAACTCTTGAGGACATGAAGCAAATCTACTAACTAAAAATAGACTTGGAAAAACAATGGGTGAGACTTTCCTAACTAAATTGTATCATATTATTAACTTTAGCAAGGCAAAAGAGATATAATCAATAAGGAATTTCTAAACACCCTACTATGCCCAAATATTTTACCAAACACTCACAATATCGACAACATTGTGAGGAGCATACTTGATTATCATCTAGAGGCATGCATATATGTCATCTCTACTCAAAAAAATGCCAACAAAGCACAAAATATCACCATAAAGGCCTAGTATGTGAATCTTCACACTAGTAAGGTACTTCTTTCGTATATGAGAGATATAAGCATATTTTCTCTATCCATTACACCAAGTCAACACATCGTGAGAAACAACCTCATGGCATAGGAATTCAACCAATTGTACATAGGGACATGTCCCCTAGGTAATTCCAATCATTCCCATTCCCATGATATTTCAAGGATGCAAGGATGGCTAGGAGAAGTCTGTGGGGTCATCTCTAATCTAGAAAAACATAGGGGACATCCTAGAAATGCCTAAAAATCAACAGGGATAATTAGTTATCCCCAAGATAACAAGGGGTCATCTAGACATCCCCAGACCATTTTGGGAATGACCATTTGTACCCTATGGACCACCATACTAAATAAAATAAAATTTGAAAATAAATAAATTAAAAAGAAAAAAGGGGTCCCACACTCATTTACACAACCCTAAACCTAAAGGCTAAAACAAAGACACTTGCACTTAAAAACATAAAATTCCTTCATTTTTCCATTTTGCATTTTGTGAGAAGACAAAGAAAGAATAAGTAGTATAGCAAAAGAGCATCAAAAGTATATTCTTGTTGCTGCACAAAAGTTTCTAATTGTTGCACAAGTCATTCCTATTGCTGCATAAGGGATAACAGTTGCTACATAAGGGTTTCTAGTGACTGCATAAGAGGTCACTTTGTTGTGCAAATTGAATGTCTTTGTTGGTGCAAGAGGCCTCTTTTCTGTACAAACTGAATGTCTTTACTGGTGCAAGTGTCTTTCTTGGCACATAAGGTATTCGTTTGGTTATGCAAGCAGTCTCCTTGTCACACTTGACACCCTTTTTCTACACGAACTCTTTCCTTTGCCATACAAGACAAACATTCTCCATGATATTATCATGAAAGTAAAAAAATGTATTGTGAGTTAAAAGATTTCCTTAGTGTGTTGATAGCAAGTTTCTTCAAGATTATAGTCATTTGTCCTTCAGTTTTTCTAAAAGGTTCTTATTAGATCTGCATTCTCATTTAGATACTAAGCTTTAGAAAAGATTTGCGATCTTGCATATACTTTGTAAGACACATGATCAAAACCAATATTCTTGGATCTCAAATGCTATTTTGTTTGTCAAATAATTGTTTATAAAATAATAAGCTAAAATAATATATATGTACACCATCAATGACAACAATTAAATTTTGTTAATTTGTGTGTCAACTCTCATGCGAACTCTCAATTCAACTCTAATGTTATTTTGATTCTATAATGTATATGATCAACGCCCTATATATGAATAAATGAAATTTCCAATATTTTTTTAAATTTCCCTATTTCTTTATTGTCATCCCCTGCTATCCCTTAAAAAGAGACCTCTTGTCCCTTACCATCCCCAAAACGCATCCCATCGTGTTTATCATACCCATCCCAAAAACTTCATGGAACATAGCATTCAATCAATAGGAAGTTAGGAACAACACAAGTGTTCATGACACCAGCATGAAGCATCCCCTTCCACAATATGGAAAACTTTCAAATTCTACTTGAATGCCACACGGTCTAACATTCGATAGACAGAACATAAGTATGATAGCCAACTAGACAAAAATTAATGGTTTTTGAATATTGTAGATTGCTAGAGAGGTGCCTACAACCGTCTATAGATCCACCAAAACCAGTCAGACCATGCATGTGGCTTAATTTGGATGGGCTTCATGGACAGAGCAAGGGTCATCAAGAGATCTACAACCTCCCCCACGCCCACACCAAGCATCTATAGATCTATAGAAGCCCATGATATAATACCAAACTACCTTTAATCTCTTGAGTAACAAGGGCCCACCTTTAATCTCTCGAGTAACAAGGGCCCATCACACATTTCCAACCTCAAAACAATATAATACGTCAGCACCATAAGTATTGAAATACTCCACGCTGGATGTACCAACACTAATGACATGGATACTTCAAAATATCAAAAGATATGAGTAGGCAACCCCAAAACCAATCTATAGAAGCATAAGAGCCAATAGCCAATTACCACACAAATGAAAATGACTCAACAAACCACACTCCACAACCGTTCGATCCAGTAAACCAGCAAAATAAAACCATTATGCAAGAAAACAGAATACCAGCAAAATGTTGAAGTGTTACCATTGAGTTCTTAACCAATAATATCGACTACCAACAATAACCATCCATGCTTAGAAGAATAGCCATAACTAGGGACCTGTTTTCAAAACATAGTACAATGCAAGATAAGCAAGACAGCCAAAGCCCATACCAAGGGAAATTAAAACATGACTCACTCCAACACAACCAGCTGCCTCGCCAACCATGAAATTGATTTTTTTGGCACCCTCTCTCATTAACTTCCATTAGCTTGGTTGAACTTAGAAAAAATTGTGTTAATTGTAGCAGGTCTCATTAAGGTTGTCTTTTCTTGTCATAGAATCCCTCCACTCCCATCTCTTCCAATCATGGTGGTCATCCTTGGAGAGTGAACTTCGAGTCTACGACAACTCACACACAAAGCTTCAAGTTCTTTATATACTAAATAAGGAAGTATTTCTTAGTTGTATTTGTTTCAAGGTATTAAACTAATTGTTAACATGTCTCACTCCATAAATAAGCCAGCACTCATTCCTTTGACAAATGTCAAAACCCAAATATGTGAAAACCAAAATTTCACTCCACGATGCCAAAACAATGCTCATTATTACAGTAATTTTTGAAAGGAAAACCAATGCTTACCACAGTAATATCTTGAAATTTTGCATGGTTGCTAAGCTACAAAGGTCTGAGAGATAACTCTTTTGATGCAGAAGCATCCTTGGTGGCAAGGCACTTGCATCACCAAAAATAGCGTCCATTAGTTAAGAATCCCTTTATTTGAATAAACTATAAAAAAACTAACATTTTTTTAATAATCAAATCCTTGATTGAAGGGTGTAAGATCAACTCTTGTAATCATTTGCTGGAATCAACTGGGACTCTACTTCCATCATTATAATCCCCACTTGATGTTATCAATCAGTTATAACAGCTCATCATCATGAGAGTCAGTCAAACCACATAAGGAAGTTTTAAGTTACAAGCATATAGCTGAATTTGTGCCATTTTGTCCCCAAAGAGATATGGGGGCAAAGGGAGAAAAAAGAAGATGATCTGAAGCGGGATTTTGTTGAAGGAGAATCTAAGAAGAAACTGGGAGGATCAATCCAATTTGTGGCTAACACTATACCATGGTTTTTGTTTGCATATAGCCCCTCACTTGCCAAGATAAGCAGCTGTAACTCGTTGTTTTGGTTTGATAATAAGGCTGCAAAGTTAAAGTTGTTTAATCAAACCCCTGACCTTGACTGATCATCTTCTTGGAAGGCCGTTCCATATTTGCATAATCTGTTACCTTTATTAAAATATAAGGAATTTGCACTCAAAAAGAGTGGAATCTGGCGGGCACTTTATGAAAACACCTTCACCGTTAAACCATTTGAGCAATGAACATTTTATGAATAATTTAAACTGTAACCATAAACGAACAAATGGCAACTTGAATTGCATCGGGTTAGAAATATCTAAGTTTCGAATCCAATTCCTGTGGTGAAGCAATTTTGATAATTATGACGTTTAGCCAAAGCTTGAAGCTTCCAACAGATAATTATTTAGCCCCCAGTAGAATTACTCTTACATTCAAAGACACATTTGGGATTAATCTCTTAAGTAACAAAGACCCAAAATATTGGGATTATAAAATCCCAGACGACAATCCAGAAAGCATTTCATAAACAAAACAAAACATAAGTGCATCAGTGAAAGCCTGAAGAAATTATAAAATTATGATTCTGACCTATAGCACCATTGTTCTTAATCCTCCTCTGACCAAAGATGATTCCAAAAGGCAAAGGTCTGCTCTCTCGAAAGAAGAGGGGTTCTTTGGAACTACATTTAGGCCTCGTTCCGCATAATAGAACCAAATTCTCCCGTATTACTTCCTGCCCTGTGGAGGGCAACAAGTAATCCCTCGACAGAGCCTGGTGATTATTCACACGTGTCAGTCGTCTCGTAGCTCTTCTCGCCAAGGGATTCGAACTCGTACAACTGCAATCTGCCCAGCTACAGAGCGGAGCCACAACTGCCATTGTTGCAGTCAAAACAGCAAAGTAAGTATATAAATGCGATTAATTTATACAAATGTGGGGACATCGGCCGCTGCATTTTCGAGAATTCTTAATTTGTGCCATTATATTCACTTCATTTTGCGATGAGCGACAACTTTATCAGCGCGCTGCCCGATCCCCTGCAAAATCAGGCGTAAAACATGAATATACAATTTAAAAGCGAAATTATAAATATTATTTATATTTATTCAAAGATTCGCACTCTAATTTTTATGCTTCTACAGTATTACGATTCTTGAACCCACTATTGAATATCGTCAGATCTTAAGCCAATTGTCAACGAGGAAAATTTAAAACATTCTGGCCACGTGTTTGTAAAGAACAGCACGTTGTCAACTCCTATTTGTTCACAGTTGGCCAGATGTTTTGAGCCCTGGGCAATTTTTCTGCTTATATTTTCCCTCTGATATTGACCTTAGAGTTAAGAATGCAGACAGTTTTCTTGTAGAAAATTCTTCGGGTGCTTCTGAATTTGCAAACAGTTTTCCATTTGCAGTAAGAAAACAGTTCTAAAATTAATTACGTTTGTATCAAAATCTTATGAATTCAAAATAACCCCGTTCAGAGGACGCTCATTTGAGAAAATAACTTAAAACCGATTTGTTTCGGATATGTATGAGACCATCATTTGCACGCATACATTTCTACTGCTAAAACCTACATTAAACAACACGTCGTTTAAAAACTTGCATTGTGCAGGATTTTGCGAATTATTGATTCAAAAACTACAATTATTTGCTTTTAGATTTATAGACGGATTAGTGAACAAATCTGACTAACTAATGGGCAAGCTATATTTGATTGGAAAATAACAGATATTTTACACTTTTAATGGAAGATAAACGAGACTTATCAAAGCTCTGCTATAATAAAGCTTACGAATCAAATAAAAGGTTTTGAGTACAACGCAAATCTTAGGGAAATAATCTGTCTTGCGTAGAGTGGAAGAACAGATTCTCTTTTTTGAAGGATAAGCGCACTGTTCCCACAAATAAATGTACATTTTCGTTATAAAAGAATTTGTACGTCACGAATTGAATGTAATTCATATAATTACAACTCTGTACAGGAAAATCTTAAAGAAAAATATTATTTTCTATGTACAGCGGTAGAAATATTTTTCTTTCTTTAATGATAAAGCAGATTGTTCTTTTCCTGAAAATTTTGATAAGCGTAATTCGAAAAAAATATAGAATTTCCCCTTTTTATAATGGTCTAAAAGAATTTTACACATAAAGCAAAATAATTAGAATTTTCGGAAAAATTCCATGTTCATTAAAAAATAAGAAATTGGAAAAGATGTTTTCGAGAAAAACAAAGAAACAAGTAGAATTTTCGGAAAAAATCCATATTCGTTGAAAAATAAGAAATTGGAAAAGATATTTGAGAAAAAACATAGAATTTGCCACAGTAAATACATTCTGTACAACGAATGTACATTCTATTAAAGATTTAAATTGTGCGGTTTCTGAATTTAACTGTGTAAGTATTTTCCTTCAGAAATTTTATGTCTCTGATTTCTAAAAATTGTTTTATAGAAAATAACGTGGAAGTGAATCCACCAAAAAGTCCTCGTATGCAAAGAAAAAGTAGCTGTGTAGAGCCACCAACCTAATTCACAGGCAGAACAGTGTGGCGTGAAGACGCGGTTATGAGCAACATGTGTAGCTTACTTTCCTAAGTTGAAAAAGTAGCCCTGCACAAGGATTTCCAAACATTTCAAACACTAAAATCATTCCAAACATTTTAGGCTTTGCTTGCAACATTTCAAACAGCAAAATCATCTTACCAAGGAAACAAACGGAATATACTTGAAATATCCCCTGCTTTTTTAACTTTTCTGCTGTGATTTGAACTCCCGACTGGACAAACCGCCATTCTGCAAATGTCTTTCAACATGATATATATTTTTAATCCTAACGGCATAAGCAGTTAAAATTTGAAATTTAAAAAAAAAAAGCGAAAAGTGACGGATAATATTCGTAAGTAGATGCTTAAACATGATTAGGTACCATGTTTAAAACCAGATTTTATTGAAGGTAACGAGAAGTCCGACAGCTGCCCAGTGGATCCAGGAAATTTCTTGTTGGTAATCTCCGCGGCCAGCTTCCACCACATATTCTTGATCTGATTTTTAAGTCTTGGCAGTGGATCTATCACGACCTCTATACCTAATCATTTTTATTTAACACCAGTCATTCATCAAAATAGGTTGTCTTTTTTCCAAGTTCTAATCTAAATGTCTTTTCACCACTTTACTGATAGAATTTTGCCGTGAATCGAGACAAGACCTGCTGCAAATATTCCTTTTTATTTTTTTTATTTGAACAGTGATGTGATTTTTATTATTTATTTATTTTTATATTGACCAGTTGTGTCATTTTTCTACGGCTGACATTTATGTACAAGACTTTAGTTGGGTCAGAATTTGTTGGGGCAGATTTCTAACGACTTTAATTTGTTAATGATATCAAGCTTCCACAATTCATATTGATTATTGTTGAAATGGTTTCTTGATTTGATTGTGTAAGATATTTTCAAAATTATCTTACATATTGGAATCCAAAAATCATTTCAGCAATAATTCTAATTTGACTATAATTGTTATCGTTTTTTAATTGGAAAGCATTTTTATATTATAATATAAATATATTAAAGTGCAACACTCTAATGGTGAAGTTCATATATTAATGTCTTTTATATTGGCTTTACGATCTAGTTATTAGGTTGTCTTTTATGTAATGATTAGTATTAAGGATATTGTTTTCTATATGGAAGTTGGTAAATAATATTATCTTATCTTCATTATATTTTGGTTTATTTTGAGATATCAATCTTGATTATAAGATTTTCCATTTATTACCTTGATTTACAGTTACAAGGGTAGAATGTATCTTAGATCATTTTTACACCCATTAATCTTCACCTTGAAATTCTAAATTTCAATTCTTGTCTGTATTTTCAATAGCTATTGTGAACTAACTAAAGTGCAAAGTATTCAAAATTGAATACTAGGATGTTGTATTAAGAACTAAACCTAATTCAAAAAGAATCATCAAGAAGTCTATTGAACATATTTAGAACTTAGTTGCAAAAGAATAAAAAGGATTATATAAGCTTTGCATTATCATCCTAAGAGTATATACTACATGTTTGTCTATTATTCTTGGCATTGGTTCATCATTGTTGAATCAATCTATCTAGGGGTCTAACTAAGGAGAACATAAGACTCATAATTTTGTAGATTTCCCAAAAGATGTTTCTTAACATGTATGTTTCTTACTAGATTCAAAGAATATGCATAGAAGTAAGCAAGCATCAACAAAATTATTTAGAAAAATTAAACCCACAAATAACACATTTAGTTCAATGTAGAAGTTCAAATCTGCACTTGCAAAAGTAAATCAAGATAATGCACAATCAAGTTTCTAGATCAATAACAATTATTTTACAAGTTATTAAATTCTCTAGTATCATGGTGAATGAACTTCTAAAATGTGTAAAATGATATATCTTCATCAAATATAGAGCTAAGTACCTCTCATTTAATTTATTTAATTTATACATTTGTCGTAGCTATTAATTACAACATATGATGTCATCTTTAGCTTATTTATCTAGATTAAATATTAATTAATTGCTTAATTAGCCTAGATGTTTATGTAAGTGGGGGTTTTTAGCTTACATTTTTGTGAACCCAACATTCCTACATGACCTAGGTTTGATCTTAGGGTCTACAATTCATTATAACTAATATTTTTAGATATAATTTTCTAATTACATCCTTACATCAAATTTATTGAGGGTTTGGATCATCCTTGTTTACAAGTGTATTGGTATTATCTTGATTAGGGTTTGGACTTTCATTATGTCATATTTATTTGATAGCCACCCAACCTTTATATCAATCTCTAAAGTTCACAGATGATAAAATTGAACCTTTATCAAGTGAATGTTCTCTAGAATTATTGCATTTCATCTCTCTTTTTTAATCGTTCATGAACAAAAGGTTGGCTATTCATTTTGACACTTCCCTTGCAATTCAAAAGATAAGATCTCTTAGGATATTCTTATATGATCATCCTTATTATTTTCTAGACCACATCATTATATTTACTAGGCAAAACCATTCCATATTTCTAGGTTGCATTATTTTCCAGTCATGTGTCAAGATCTCTTAATTTTACATGAAGTCACATATCTTCTACTACTCCATAAGAGGTACACATTTTTTAGGACTTGAAAGCTCTATTAAGAGTCCTTTAGACAAGTTTCAAGGCCCTTCATGGACAACTTCATGTGGCCTTTAGGTAATATTGGCATGGTGATTGTCAAGGCAAGTTAATGTTATCATGCTAGTAATTTGGTCTTGAGTGGCCTTGACCTTTTGATTTTGAGACCCAAATTTCATGAGCAACATCAAAAGGTGTTTCTAGATTCCTATTGGACCACTTCACTTCATAGTTGCATCTAGACCCCCTTTTGCAACAATCTTTAATTTTCATACTTGGTCAAATTTTTGAATTATTGATTTATAATTCATAATTGCCCAATTACAGCATAGTTTTTCCAATATAAATGGTTAGTTATCAGTCTTAGCTCTAGTGATTGTAAATTAGTTTTAGGCTAGTTAGAGATAGTCTTAGGAAGCATTAATTTGCACTTTGTATGCACACATGGGTAAGTGCACAAATTTGTGACATAATTAAGATGTCACTTTTTGTTTTTCTACCTGAAATAACCATTTTGCGAGTGCCAAATTTGGTGCTCACCAAATGGCTTAGATGACCCAAGCCTAAGGCTTGGTCATCCCAAGCCAAGTTTGGCGAGCGCCAAATATGGTGCTCACCAAATGTGAATGATGAATTTTTAGAATGCATTTTCTTTCTCTTTCTTTGTTTCTTTGTCTTTGTATTTGTCTTTCTCAATTAGTGAAACTATATACATGAAATAAACATTTAAGTATATATACTTTAAGTTATATTTCATGTATATTGTTTCAAGATGTTTGAAGTGGTTTCAGATTTCTTAGAGTTATAATGTAAATTCTAGTTTTTGGAAGATCTTATCATTTTTCAGACAATCAAATTTTAGTAATCAACATGTCAAATTTCAATAATTAAGAGGTCAAATTTCAATAACCAGCAAGTTGTATCATCTTTCTCTCTCTATCTCACTCATTGTTTATTTTTTATGCTCTAAACCTCTCTCTCTCACTATCTTCATACCTTTATCTGACTCTCTCTCTCCCTTGAGCTCAAGAAATCTCTGGGTGCTAGCAAGAAGTTGAGTCCACTTTTTGGCCAAAAAGTGGAAGTGTTTTCCCTGATTTTCGGAATTTGACACATTTGACCTTAAAATTTTAAGCACTTAGAGATGGAATCTTCAAAAAAGTCACTAATCATAAAATGTAGTACTCAGAGTCTAGTTTCCAAATATGTAATTTATTTCAATACCCAAATTGTACAAATTGAGTTTCAATAGGCATTTATAAAAACCACTGTTTAAAAGTCAATTTTTTATACTATACCATGCACGTGTACGACATCCATATTTTGACCTAAATTATCATATTTTTCTAAATCCTTTTGGGAAAAGATTTGTGACTCACTGAAGCTTGTTTTAGATATTTTTTTGTAATTTTTTATTGAATTTTTTTTTGTTAAATTATTATTAGGCATATTTGTCGTTTTGAAAAATCATCATGTACAACATGCATAAGATAACCTAAACTTATTATTTTTTGATTATTTTTTTTAAAATTGAAAAGAATTGTCTGAAGTTTGTTCTCGTGCAATCCATTCATCAAAATGTTATGTTGATCAAAAGTTATTAAAATACTAAAAAAACCTAATAATTCAAGTTTATGGATTAGTTTCATTAGAAATTAATTGAAAAATAGAAAAATTAATCAAATTATAAAAAAAAAATACATATTTGGAATCTGCACTGTCTCATCTATAATGGGTTTTAATTTCATAAAAAAAATTGCAAAATAGGTCTTTAAACATATGTCCAAAGTCACTATTTTCATGTGACATTAACAGGACCTTCAAGTTGCAGGTCAAACCAGGTCCAAAGCTTAGGTTCGGGTCCCCAAGCCATTTCCCGAACCAAAAAAAAAGCCAAAAACATGCCTAAAAATTCATAATTTAAAAAACGGAATCCCGTTTTACATAAAAAAATAAGATCCCGCTTTTTGAAAATTTTCAAACAGATCTTGTTTTGAAAACTTTCCAAATGGAAATTTTCAAACGAGATCTGCTTGAAAACTTTCCTAAAATGGAAATTTTTCAAAAAATTGAAGTTTCCAAAATCTAAAGTTTTCAAACTGATCTCGCTTTGAAAACTTTCCATTTTGGCAATTTTGTTTTTGGAAAAATTTCAAACGAGATCCCCGCTTTAAAATTTTTCAAAAATGGAAATTTTAAAAAACGAGATCCCATTTTGAAAATTTAGGCTCAGGAATTCGAAAGCTGAATGGGATCCTGCTTTTTAAAAACGGGATCTCGTTTATTAAAAAGCAGGATCCCATTTTTTGCAAGCCAATTTTATTTCTTTGCCTAAGGTAAAAACTTCCACATTTTGTGGACTCATCTTCTTGCATTTACCCTCTCTCTCTTTCTCTTTCTCTCTACTTCTATCTATCTCACCTCGCTCTCGCTTCCTACTTCTCCCTCCCTCCTCCCCCTCCTCTACTTCTGTCTATCTCACCTCTCTCTCTCTCTCTCCATACATCTCACTCCCTCCTCCCCCTCTCTCTTCTTCCCTATCTAATTCTCTCTCTATCTCTCTCTCTCTCTCCATCTCTACCTATCTCTCCCTCCTCCCCTCAATCTCCCCATCTTCCCCCCCTTTGTGTATCACATCTTGGTGCACATTAGAGAGAGAGAGAGAAACAAAGACAAAGATAGAGACATCGAAAAAGATAAAGATAGAGAGGGGAGGGAGGGAGAGGTAAAGAAGTATAGGCGAGATAGATAGAAGTAAAGATCTAGTGGTGAGATAGAGATAAGTAGAGAGGGAAGGAGAGAACGATAAATAGAGAGAGAGAGAGGTAGAGCAGGATAGGTGAGATAAAGAGAAGTAGAGAGATAGAGAGAGAGTGGTAGGGAGTGATGGAGGGAGAGGGGAGATGGAGAGTAAAGAGGAAGGGAGAGGTAGGTAGGGAGAGAGAAAGAGAGAGAGGTGAGATAAATAAAGAGAGAGAGAGAGGGAGGGAGGAAGAGAGAGATAGAGAGAGAGAGAGGAGAGAGTGATAGGGAGTGATGGAGGGAAAGGTAGGTAGAGAGAGGGAGAGGGGAGATAGAGGTAGAGAGGTAGGTATAGAGAGAGTGGTAGGGAGTTATAGAGGTAGAGGTAAGTAGAGAGAAGTAGACAAGGAAGCAGAGATGGAGGGAGAGAGAGGTTGGTAGAGAGAGGGAAGGGGGAGATAGAGAGTAGGGAGGAAATGAGAGAGGGAGGGAGGGAGGAGACAAGTGAGAGATAGTGTGAGAGAGAGAGGAGGGAGGGTGTGAGAGAGAGAGGAAGGAGGGAGAGGTAAAGATCGATAAGTGATATAGATAGAAGTAGAGAGAGAGGTAGAGAGAGAGTGAGGAAAGATAGAAAGAGGGGGAGGGAGGGGAGAGAGAAAGAGAGAGAGGGAAGGATAGATGGAGGGAGAGGTAGGGATGGAGAGAGAGCAAGAGAGAGAGAGGTAGGTAGAGAGAGGGAGGGGGGAGATAGAGATAAGTAGAGAGAGAATGAGAGAGGAAGGGAGAGGTAGGGAGGGAGGGAGAGAGGTGAGAGAGGTGAGATAAAGAGAGAGAGGAGGGAGGGACAGGGAGGTAAAGAGGGATAGATGAGATAGGTAGAAGTAGTGAGAGATAGTGATGAGATAGATAGAAGTAGAGAGGGGAGGGGAGAGAGAGGGGGGAGGAGAGAGAGAGGGAGAGAGAGAGAGAGAAGGGAGATATAGGAGAGAGAGAGAGAGAGGTGAGATAGATAGAATTAGAGAGGGAGGGGGTAGAAGGACGGAGAGAG
>VDFB02047230.1:548607541-548647934 GCA_007258455.2 Sequoia sempervirens
CCTTGTCACCTCCTTTCTCTTACTTTAATTGTCTTGGACATATTTGCAAGCCTTTCCACATTAGGTTTTTTGTCTCATCTTCTTTGGAGTCTCAAGTTTCTCCTCTTGATCCATCACAACCTCATTAATAAAAAAATAAAGTATTTGAATCCTCTCTTTCCTTAATAAAAGGAAACATACATTTACCTTGTAAAGGCTCTTTCATCCAATTTTAACTTGGATCCTTTTTCGTGCCTATAATTTTTGTAGCAAAACTATTGGAATGATCTCCTTCCTCTTGAATTATTCCCATGAATTCTAAACCAACATGCAAAGCTCTCTCAAAAAATATATGGGATTGACCATTCACTGGCCTTGCTTTCCAAGCCCTTTTTCTCCATAGCCTATCTTAGACAACATTTTTGAACCAAATTATTTAGTGCAAAATTTGAGAAAACCCAAAAGATTCTTGTGGGGAAATAAATAAATTTATTTGACTGTTTACTATGCTTGCCTTTATTTGAGTTTGATCATCTAAATACAGGATTCACTTTTCCTCTCCACTTCTTTAACACTTTCTAAACCCACCAATATCTCATATTTAACATGCAAATCTTCTTGCATCTTTCCCTAAATCCCTAATAGGAATTATCCACAACTCTCAAAATAGTCTTGCAATTCCTACTTCTTGTCTAGAAAGGTTTGCACCAACTCCTTGTTGGGAAATTTTGGTCATCTCAGAATGAACATCTAAGATCAATAGTGCCTTCAGTAATTTTAATTTCATCAAATCTCCTCAAAGTCACATACTATTATGCCACAAAGTGGAATCAAACATAGTTCACTTCCCACATTGAACCTTAGAGAATAATTAATGCTAATTAAAAAAGTTCCAAACAACACCATTAAATAGATTCAATCAAGAAGAACCATTAAACATGTAAGATGGAACATAAGATATGAACACACAGATTTATGTGGGGAAAACCCTTACAGGTAAAAAAACCCCACACTCCAAAAGCCCAAATTGCCATTGTATTATTCAACAACGAAACAGTTACAAATACAATTATAGGCTCTAAGCCTTTACATGAGATTTACATCTTGTTCCATTTGGAGAGAATTCGATAGCATAACCCTATTCTATTTCCCTTTGTCTCATCATTCAGAACGTTCTAGGGTTTTTAATAACATTTGTTTTTAACCCTAACCCTAGTTACAACATTCCAATAGAAAACAGTTTGGTTCAACTTCCAATGAGCAACTACAATAAATGGTCAAGAGCATTCCATGCAATTAACAAAATATCGCAGAGTTAATTGTTCTATCCGCTTCACAACAACCATGTGAAGCAAGCAATATATCGCCATATCAATGGGACACCTTATCACCTCCCACCAATACAAGATAGCCACTTCAATGTTCATTGTACTAGTCCATATGGTCCCCACTTCGACATCATCACCAAGTCAACCTAATTTCCATATCGATGAGACATCATATTGTCTCCCACCAATATAATGAAGTCATGCCAATGAGAGTCACCAACATGCTCACCACAACCCATCGATCTATGGGGGGGACAGACTTTAAAGTCTTGTCGAAGTAGCCACGTCCCACTGATGAAGCGCCAATCGCTAAGTCACTCAAAACACAAACTTTAGAACCTCATGTCAAAGGTTACAAAGTTCTCAAAACCTGTGGCATGCTGACAACAAAGAGAACCACAAAGTCGCTAAGTCGGGAGGTTATGAAATTTTAGAACCTCATGACTTAAGTTAGGAAAACTTAGAAACTCGCGACTTAAGTAGAAAACCATTTCCCTCCAACAGGATTTCGATCAGACTAGTAACTTTGTCCAGGTGATATTCAACTATCTATTCGACAATGCAGAGGCCCGAACACTAGTACATTTGAGGCACCCTTTCTCAACATTCTCCCACTTGTCGAAGAACGCATTGCCTACCAATCAACAAATGAATCCTTTGTATCATCCAAGATACCTGCAACAACATCTATGATGTCTACCATTTCAGGCTGCAGTTCCAACCATCCTCCAAAGAGAAGGAACAAGCCATGGCATACATATGCACCAGTCTAATCCAAGACACCACCATCAGAACCAACTAACAACAAGGGTTTCAACATACTGCCACCACTCCATTGTGCTCACAAGTTATACAGAAGCATCACAACATCAACTTCAAAGCTTCAACCTAAACACAATTGTGAAGAATTTCTCTAGAAACAAGATAGACTACCATCTAGAACAACTAGAAAACTTATTGCTCCCATCTAACTGAACAAACCATGCGACTAAAAATAGCACCCACAGCAAGTGCTAATCCATCCAATCTCACATACCTCCAAGGTATCCTCATTACTAAACTCATGCCAGCAACATAGCCAACCCATCAATAGTAGATACAAACTCCATGTACAAACCAGTCGAAGAAGACCAAACACATCCAAGAACTCCCACTGCATGGGTAATGTCAAATTTGAAAGAGCAAGGAATAATGAGTCTACCACTAGCATAACATAGAGAGTGTAAACATGTAGTTTCAAGGAACCATCCACAGTGATATACAAAACCTATAAATACAACTCTCACAACAAGTCTTCACATCTCTCCCAAGTTCTCCACACACAACAAAGGAAAAAGAGTAAGAACCTACATGTAATCACCCAAGAACATGAGTGAAAACACATGACCATAGGCTAGTGATCACTACTGCTCCAACCAAACCTCAAACCAATGTAATGCAAAACCAAACATCCAAGAAGACAACAAAGACCAAAGAGAGTAACTCTACACATCGTGAACTTGTAGAAAATCCTCCTACATACACCTCTCAATGCAAATTGTGTCAAGTATGATCTCCTTCACAACACCCCAAAAGAAAATCCTTAACAATAACCAACCATTCAATCACCAAGATCAAACTTAACATATATATCATGTAGTTAACATGGATGTAAGCCTCTCAAAGAAGATCAAACTATTTCATTTCCCATTCTAGGAAATACACCCAATGCATCTCCTAAAATAAACATCAATGAATGTAATCACAATGCATAAGGAGATAACCATGCTATCCATCTCTCACAATGAATCCTTAAAAATCATCTAATAGCAGTTCAAGATCCATATCCATGAAAGAAAGCATAAAACACCTAAGAGAAACAATGGGAAATACCTCTCAAGTGATAAACTGTCGAGTAGACCAAGAGTGGGGAATGAGAATGCTCCTCCAAGATATGCAAGCCATCATGACTTCTCCAAGAGAAATCTCCTCATTGGTCTTTTTTGAACTCACGTCCAACCAAGGTGTAGGCTCCTCGAACTTTCTACTGAAATATTTATCAAGAGTATCCATCAACAACACTTCTCTCATCTCAAGAGAATTCTAGCCTCACCTTATTCTCCATGTATCCATGAGCACCTGCAACCGATCATCTCATGTTAAACTCCAAATGCATCACTACACCATCATGAAGTTCTCAAGCATATGACTAATGCACCCAAAACACAAAGAATCACCAGACCACTGTCAAATGCTCCAATCATCTAAATCAGGAACTTATCAACACCATGATCTTACCATCCCCTTTAGGAGATCCCATGCTCCAGGTGAACATACCACGGTCTCAAGAGCAATGCATCATGCCAAAACTCTACTACGCAAACAAGAGTTTATCATGACATAAAACAACTCTAAACCAACATCACCTACCAAGCACCACCAACACCTCAGCCAAAGACTCCAAGAATCCTCCATGGTTACGAGATGTTGCACATCTTCAAATAAAGTCCATGCAAATGCAAAAGAACCCTTTTTCAGAAATAGGATCTAAGAACTCCTCCTAGTAACATCTGCAACACTAAAGAAGTACATTCACCAACTAGTGATGAATCCACAGTCATTGTTAAAGCTCCCATTGAACCGTGACAACTAAAATTTTCAAGCATCATGACCAAACATCTACTAAACTAAAAATTCTTCAGGTCCACACAGTAGCATGTCCATCTGACAACAATACCAAGCAACACCAAGATCTTCAAACCAAGTAGACAAAACCATCATTGTCAAAAGCTTACATAAGGTAGTGTATCCAAGCTATCTGTGACATCGTGATACACATGTTACAGGTCCCCATAGCTAACTATTCAAGTACTTAGCACCATCCATCCTCACATCTCAAAGAAACTACACCAATACACAAGTGACCACAGACAAGGCCAACTAACAAGTCTGCACTAACACTGAATCAATCTTGTGGATATAGACAGTCCACTTCTGAGTTATCCCACTACAACCAATGGGTAGCTAATCCACCAACCGCATAACTCAAAGATCAATCACAACAAACATGCAAACCCATCATTGCACCAAAAATAACAAAACTAAGATCTCAAAGAGAATAGTCACATAGACAACATGACTCAAACACCAGATCAAGCTCAAATCCGATTTTCCAATCATGCCCACAACTCAAGCACCATAGTCTAGGAACTAACAAGCACCACCACAGAAATGTTGAGTGATGAATCATTTACCAACACTCCCATGCATAGTTCAAGACATCTCACCTCCTCAAACCATGTCAAACTACAACTATCTCATCCAGTCACACCTCAAAAGCTAGGGTCTAGAAAAATAACTTGACAACAGCTCCACATAACCACAAGTTTTGCTTGACCATGTAAAACTAGCAAAACCACAGAGCCATGCAAGTACAAACCATCCTTAAAAGGAAATAGTAGTTCAAGAACTCCAACCTCATTTCAAGCCAACTCCAAAACTACCAACATGCACAAGCATTTGAGAGATACAAGCTATTACAAGAGCTTTTAGATCATCCAAAGATCAACTCCATATCCTTCATGTAATTGGGGTACCATAAAACTGTGTTTTCCAATGCCAGGAAAAACACCCAGCATAAGCACTTTACTCCATGACTGAACAACAACCCAAACTTATCCATATCATCAGGAAGCCCCTCACACAGACACCCAATATGAAAGCTTTGTTGCAACATAGCCACAAAGCAAAATATTCCACCCCATGCATCAAGGTCATACTGCTACCAATTAGGAACCTCAGATCACAACATTCCTGTATGACCAATTCTAGTTTCTCCATCTTCACCATCTTCCATGTTGTGTGTTGTCTCAGAAACTTAAATAGAAAAGCAAGAACTTCCACTCACCAAAGGATCAATACATCAGTCAATTCCTCCAGATTTCCTCAATCTTGGCGGACTAAGAAATCATCACAGAAGGAATACCCATAACTAGAAACACTAGGAATTCTTACATGCATCAACATGCAAGCACATGCAAGCCATATGCAAGTCCATGCAAGTACATGCAACACACATGGAAGTACATGCAACTCACAAACCTACACATGCAAGCAAAAAACAAATCCGAGAAGAAGGCTCCAATACCACTTGTTGGGAAATTTTGGTCATCTTAGAATGAACATCTAAGATCAGTAGTGCCTTCGGTAATTTTAATTTCATTAGATCTCCTCAAAGTCACATACTATTATGCCACAAAGCAGAATCAGACATAGTTCGTTTCCTAAATTGAACCTTAGAGAAAAACTAATGCTAATTAAACTAGTTCCAAACAACACCATTAAATATATTCAATCAACCAGAACCATTGAACATGTAAGATGCAACAGAAGATATGAACACACGGATTTACGTGGGGAAAACCCTTACAAGTAAAAAACCCCACACTCCAAAAGCCCAGATCGCCATTGTATTATTCAACAACAAAGCAGTTACAAATACAATTATAAGCTCCAAGCCATTATAAGAGATTTACATCTTGTTCCATCTGGAGAGAATCCAATAGCATAACCCTATTTAATTTCCCTCTGTCTCATCATGCAGAATGTTCTAGGGTTTTTAATAACATTTGTTCTTAACCCTAACCCCAGTTACAACATTCCAACAAGAAATAGTTCGGTTCAACTTCCAACGAGCAACTATAGTAAACGGTCAAGATCATTCCATACAATTAACAAAATATCGAAGATTCAATTGCTCTATCCGCTTCACAACAACCATGTGAAGCAAGCAATATTATCGCCATATCGATGGGACACCTTATCACCTCCCACCGATACAAGATAGTCACTTCGATGTTCACTGTACTGATCCATGTGGTCCCCACTTGGACATTATCACCAAGTCAACCTCATCACCATATCGGTGAGACATCATATCATCTCCCATCGATATAATGAAGTCACACCAATGAGAGTCACCAACATGCTCACCACAACCCATCAGTCTATCGGGGGGACAAACTTTAAAATCTCACCGAAGTAGCCACGTCCCACCAATGAAATTCCAATTGCTAAGTCACTCAAAACATGAACTTTAGAATCTCATGTCAGAGATTATGAAGTTCTCAAAACCCATGACATGCCGACAACAAAGAGAACCATAAAGTGGCTAATTTGGGAGGTTATGAAATTTCAAAACCCGGCGACTTAAGTAAGGAAAACTTAGAAACCCACAGCTTAAGTAGCAAACCATTTCCCTCCAACGGGATTTCGATTAGACTAGTAACGTTTTCTTAGTGATATTCAACTTCCTGTTCTACAATGTAGAGGCCTAAACATCAGTATGTTTGAGGCACCATTTCTCAACACTCCCACAGCCTTCAATTCTCTTCTAATTCCAAAATTTTACTATTCCTAAATTCTCCCATGGTAAACCTTAAACACCACACAAACTTGCACTTACAATATATAAGAATAACTAAATAATATTGTTAGAGACACCTAAATCTTAATTAAATTCCTACAAGAAAAGCACTAAACAAGAATCAAATGGTTGTCTACCTTGATACCACTTGATGTATACATTAAGGTGGCTATGCCACCCATATAGTCATCAATGAACATATTCAACTATCTAGATATCTTAACACACCTTAAAAATATAAATTACCATATACATTGGATTTCAACATAGTAAACACATATATAACATCATTAAATGAATATTAGAATTTTTTTATTAGAGGTAAAATAGATTTTGAAGGGGCCTCGAAACCCTTTACAAAATAGACCATTGCATCAAAAGATAAACAAATACAACACAAGCAACCAACAAGAAGCAAAAAACCAACAAAACAACTGCCAAAAAGAGGGACATAAACAACACAGGACTATAGATTCTTCAAGATATCAACCGCTTCCATAAAACTATCAATAATCTTCTGGTGTACATTCATAACTTTAGTGACCTCCTTTCCAAGGATCCTATTATTCAACTTATTTTTTTTATGGGTCCTTGTAGAAGGACCCTTCTCACTACCCCTCTAATCAAAACACTAGGAAGATCAGTCACAACATCAGCAACAACCTTCCCACTCGATGCTTCCCCCATCCATTACCTCGCTTTCTCATTGAGGAAACACAAACCCTTAGCTTCATTTCTCATAACTGACTTACTAACATACACAACCTTATCCAACTTCTGATAAGCACAATCTAGTTTGTCTTCCAAAGCCATAATCCTCTATTCAAAAGCTTGTTTCATCTTCAACATCTCTTCAATAACAATTTTCATCACATCAACAAGCTGATTGATTTGGTTATGCACCAAAGGCTCTGAAGAGGACTCCTCAATTTTATTCACCAGACCATGAACCTTCACATTAGTGAGATTCAATTCATGAAAACCACTTCAAAATATTGAAGAGAGATAAGGCACCATCTTTCGCCAATCCCAGCACATTAGGTAACTCATCCACATCCTTATCATTCTCACAGTCCTTCTAGGAGTCACTACTGAGATTCTCATTATTTAGAACCTCCTTCCCTTTTTGGCTAGCAACAAGAGCCTTAATCTTGCGTAAGGAACTTTGAATGACATCAACCACACTCCTCCCCTTTTCCTACTCCATCAAACCCTTATCATGCCCTTTCACGTTATCCTAATCACCAGAAACTGTAAGAGGCTCAACATTCGATGAATCAACCCCAATACTAGTTCCCTCTTGGTTTAGGCCAACATCTCACTTAGACTTCTTCTGGGATCCCTCACCCTTTAAAACCAGCTTCCTCTTAGAACCAAACAGAGGTGGTTTCTCTTCCTTTTCCCTGAAAACATTTTTCTTGCCTTTCTTCAGACCTGAGGAATCACCCTTCAAATTCTTGCCACCCAGGGACTTATCAACTTCCACCTCATCACTACTTGTTTCATAATCTTCAAAATTAGGGGTTTTAGGAAGTTTACCTTTCTTACTACTCTTTCCCTCAAAAGAAGTAGGAGGCTCTGAATAGATTTCCATGCAGGAATCTGATCTAGGCTCATAATCCTCATCAGAGACCCCAAATCAGACCCAATATCTTATTCTAAATCATTCTTCTTCTGTCGCCTTTAGTGACACTCTTAGGTTGCTCAGGAACCATGTAGGAATTAGCATACTCAAAGATAAGCACAATAAGACCCTCATGGAGAGAAATATTTTTGGGGTTACATCTATGATCTCTAATACCACACTCCAAGGAAACAAGCAGATAAAAAGGAAAGGAAACCTTTTTCTTATGCCTGAAATGGTTGAGTAAAACAAAATGATACCCAGATAAAATAGAAAAATTCCCATCAAGCGTGAAGTACCTCATAATTTCTTTAGCAACATCACCCCAAATCGCCTTAATCGAGCTGTGAAGGTAACCCCCACATTTCAACTTCTCTAATCTATCCCTTTCATCATCCTTAAAGAAATTTTCTATGGTTGCACTAGATTCCTTCTTATCTCTGTAATGTTTCCTTCCCTCGGTAGAAAGACCAGTGATTTCAGCAATAAGATCTTCAATAATATTAAACTCAGTCCCACCAAGCCTCAACAATCTGTTCTTCCATCCCTAAACGAAGACCTTTGTCACTTTAGTATCATGCTCGTGGAGTCTCTCCATGTATGGAGTAACTCCCCCAATCTGCAACCATTCCCAAACTTTCACATTGGTCTTCGAGGTGTCATAGGAGATAGGTTCGGTTCTATTATAGTCATCACCCATGATCGCTACAACTAGAAACCACAAAAGCTTGAAAGATTTACATATGAATATTAGAATGTTAACAAATGTGGAAAAAAAATATTCCAACATGCACAAATATAAAACACATAATCTAGAGAAAACTCACTCTATGTCAAAAACTCTAATTTAGGAAGGAATTAGTTCCTATTCCACTATCATGATAAATTAGTACATATTTTTAAATATCTCCCATATGTGTTATGAGAGCAACACCAATCTCTCGCATGTGTTACTAAAACTTAACTACATCTATAGTATACTCTAAACTTGACTATTTTGCCTCAACCGCAACTTAGCAAGAATTATAAAATAGTTTTTAATCTCTAAAACAAGAGTATTATACTTTTCTCATTTTTTTCTCTCCTCATTTTTAGCTACAAAATTGTTAATATTAGGTGTTCCATAATTTTTACATATCTTAAAGTCTATTATAACTTAATTATTCATAGATTAACAACTTAGTTGTTTGTATATCAGCAACTTAGTTGTTCATAGATGGGTAAGTAATTTATGTATCTCCAATAATCATGGATTAGGAAAAATGGCCCACATATATTAGGGTAGGGACATATGTAATTCTTTTATTATTCTTCAGGGACTTAAAAATATTATTATTATGAGAAATTGATGAGAGGCTTATCCAGTAGACATGTATGAGAATCTTTAATTATTAGTGGGTGTAAGATGTTATTAGTACTTGATGAGGGAGTGCTTAGGAGTTACACCAACCACCTTGAGTGGTGAAAGTCAAAGATGATTGTGTAAGAGTTATTTTTTATTCTAGGATGGTTCCATAAATGTAAGGGTCACAATAATTCATACCATGGTATTTTAGAATGTTCTTTGGGCTCATGGTATTATTTTTTGGTGTTGTTTGTGCCTCCTTAAGTCTATATATTAGAGGCATGGGATAGAGGATGTATATAAAGTATCTTACAACCATTATGCTACCAAATTTCTACCAAAGGAACAAGAGTGTTGATCTCATTTCAAGTGATACATGGATAATTTTTATGAATGGAATTCAACCATGATTTATTTGATAATACATTGAGATGTACAATTTTTTCGAGGCTAATTTTTTCCCAAAAGGGTTTTCTTAGGGTATATCTATGTCTCTTATCTTCTTTTTTTTAGTTTAATTGCTAAGATTTTTTTAGGCGCTTTTCCTAACATTTGGTATAATAGAAGAGGTGGTTCCATGAGTTGCATCTACTTGCATGTGAGTTGCATGTACTTTCATGTGGTTTGCATGTAATTGAATGTTATTACATATAGTTGCATGTAATGGATTCACAATGATTTGGTTTTGGTATATTCTTTTATTTTTTGATTTCTAAAGTTGGCAAGCTTGTGGGAATTTTTAGGAATATTTTATTTTTATTTTTTTAATCCTTATATGAGTGGTATTTTACAATGGCTCTATTTTTTAGGAAATAGTACATAGCGAGCATAGGTAGAATGACAAAGAGGTTTAATGGAACTAACATTGGGCCTAAGAATCTCAAGGTGGTTGATCTTGGATTTGATCTTCTATTTCTATGTTGCATGGTTGTAACCTAGAGATCATGTTCAAGGTTGTATGGGATTACCCTCTACCATGGTGGTTATGTTCCTTTATCACATTGTCATGAGCAATAGAAGAGTGTTCATGTTAGGTGCTTTCTTTTCCAACTTCTTGGTTGCTTAGTAAAGCACTAGTTATGTTGATTCTCTTATAGAGTGATTACATTAGGTCCATGGTTTTAGTCCTTAGTTAATTTGAAGCATTGGATGATTAGCCCCTAGTTGCATGTCATTTACAGATTTGGTCTTTTGGTAACCCAACAGCTCCTAGATAGCTTAGTTCCTCTAAATGCATATATTTATTGATTATTGTGGAATTAGTCTTTTCATGACCTAGATTTCCTAGACAATCTTTTAATCCTTATGGATGCCTATACTTGTATGTTGTATATTCATGTTCTTTTAGATATGTGAGTTTTACATATTTCTTATTTAAAGCCTATGGTTATGCCTTCTATGATATTTCATTCTTTTAGATTATAGATTTGGTATTTTATAAGTATGTGGGTTTCCAAATGTTTAAATATATTCATATTTATATGAATGGTTTTATAGGTTTTACATGTTAATCAAAATATATGGTTATGTAGATTTATGGAGACTATTGTTTAGAGTTTTTTAGATGGAAAAAATTATGCATTTGCATGTGTGCTTCATGTATGGTTTGAGGATATTGGTTGCACTCTTCTTAGTGTGGAAGTGTATCATAATTATTAGTTTCATTTGGGCCATATTTCCAATATTTAGTTGCCACCATTGATTTAAAATATAACCTAATGGCCCTCATATTTCACAAGGTAAAATGTGCCTAGGATGTAATGCTCATGGGGTCCAAAATTGCTTTTGAGTTGTTGATCTCGAGCAATTTTCTTGCAAGGGTTTCTCCATGTAAATCCTATGTTATGTGATGATCTTATGTTGTTGTTTTGTGCCTCATTGCTGCTATCTTATGTTGATGATATTCTTTATTTATTGTTGTTATAAGTTGACATAAGGTAGTGTTTACAAGCATTATATGTTGGTTGTTTTTTGGCATCATAAAGATGGATCTAATCATGGTAATTCCATATTAAGGAAACTTAATTTTCAAATTTGCATATAAGTTTCAAATTTTCATATTGTTGTAGTCCAAGCCTTGTATCTCATCCATTAAAGTCATTTTTAGATAGAGATTGAATTTTCCAACAATCGGTATTGAACCTGTTTATTTCTCATCATTTGGTATCAAAGCTTAAGGTAAACTAGGTTTTGGGCATTCCTTTTTTTCTGATTTCTTAGATTGGCAAGCTTGTGGGAATTTGTTAGAAGTAATTGGAGGTTGTTGGAAGGATTTTGGGGAAGCAATGAATGTTTTGCAAGTTAACTTTATTTTACAGATTTGTGAGATTGGAAGCCATGAAAATTTTCATTGTGATCTATGTTGGGAATTACAAGCTCATGATTATAGATCTTAATGGAGTTGGTTATGTTTTGGTAACTTGGAGCTCTTTTTTGACAATATGTGTTTATCCTCTGGTTTGGTGGTTTTTTTCCCTTTCCTTGTGGTCATGTGTAGTGAGAAGGTGTTCATATTGATGGGTAGAGATCTCTTGGTCACATGGAGAAACACTCTCGATTTGGACTACAAAATGGAGTGCTTATGTTGGCTTCATGGCTTTAGCCCTTGGTTAAATGAAAGCACTAGAAGATAAACCACTAACCTCTTTTTGCTTTGTAGAGCTAATATGTTTTATATGTTATAAGCTCTTGGAAAACTTGGTTTTTCCTATTGGGTTGTAGTTTACTCTTGTTTTTCAGCTGTGGGTTTGTAGATATGTGTTTATTGCATTATTCAAATGACATGTTTAGTGTGAATGTTTGGATGGTTATATGTATTTTAGATTTACATAGATGGTTTTACATATTTTACATGTTAACTAAAATGTGTGGTATGCAGATCTATGATGAGACTATATTCAGGGTGTTTTGGATGAAGACATTTATAGGTTTGCATGGCTGCTTGGAGGGTTCTTATTGATCTATGGTTAGTTCTATGTGGGTTTGTTTGGAAAATCAAATCGAGCGTTGATTTTGGTGTTTGAGTCTTGAAAATCCACATGTTATTCCTTATTATCTCTATTTTGCATGATACTAATGTGGGATTGAATCTATTTTTTAGTTATTTGATATTGGATCACTGATTATATATTTCTCCTTTAAGATGTTCCATATGTGCAAATTTTGTAAAATTGTTTGATGTGGATTCTATTTGGTAGGCCATATTCTTGGTCACCATTATTACATTAGTATGCTTATTGCAATGAGAGATGATTATCATGAGTGCCTGATATAGCTATTCATTTAAATCTATAGCAGTGGTTTATGGTGCATGAGAAGCTTTGTTCACTTTCAATAGAGTGTTGGCAATGATGTTGGTCATGATTCCATGTATAACTCGGTATTAATTTTAGTGGGAGCTTTATGCAGTTACATAATTTTTTCTATTTTCTTTGTTTCAATATTTTGGTTCTAATTGTTGTTACAGTGTGTAGTTATCCATGGATAATCTTTGATTAGAAGATGGATGGTCTTTTACAATGGTTGTTGGTGTCATAAGAATATCTTGGATTTTTATTTTAGATTGCAATGAGAGTTATGATATCTTTGGTTCTATTGACAAAGGATGTGTGAAATTTGTATCTTCTTGGTTTAGATTTTGTGGTTGTATTTTACCTTTTGCGAGCTCATGGTGTTGAGTTATTTGATTGTGTTGAGGCCATGGAGGATCTTCAGTTAGGAGCTGGTTATCATGATGCTTGGAGAGCTTGGTTACATAGTTCAATGGGAGATTTGATAGTGATGGTGATTCATCATTTGATGATGGATGGTTATTTTATGTGATCTCCTACAAGGGTATGTTATATCATGATGTCATGACATATTCTTAATTCTATAGTTGGAATTTTTATAATGATCTTGTTTGGTTCTCTTTGGTTTTGAGTATTAATCATTTTCTTGGAGCTTCATGATTTTGTAGGTTTACATGTGAGGTTGGCATGGATTTATTGGTGGATGCTCATGGAAATTAGAGAGACTTGGGTGAGGCTAAGAGATCACATATTTATGGGATTGTATGTTGATAAGGTTACACTTTGATGAGGATTTCAACAAAAAGACCAAGGAGTCTACACCTAGCTATGGATGTGAATCCATTATGGACATGAAGAGAAGACTGTCATTTCTTGGTATTGTATGCATAGGACAATCTTGTATCCCAATCTTGGTCTACTAGACCGGTGAATGATCTGAGAGGTATTTCCCACCTAATTATTAGATGCATTCTTTATTTTGTATCTTGTCTTCTCATATGAGTTAGTCTTGAATATAAACATTATGAAGACTTGTTAAGAAGAAGATGCATGGTTTGTGGATTTCATTGTTCTCCTTGTTTTTGTCTTGAGCTATGGATCTAGTTCTGATGACTTATTTGGAGAGGTACATGAAATGGTTTGTGGCTTTGGGCATATTCCCTTTGTTTTGAGAATGATTGGTTGGTTTGATCTACCTTTGGTATGAGAGGTTTACATCTATTACTTCTATGTTTTCATTTTATTTGGATGCTATATGTTGATATCCTTTCAATATGGGAATGGTGTAGGAGATCTTACCTTACACAATTTGGTGCATGTTAGTTTGGAACAAGAATATGGTTTAATTTGCAGGTTCTCTCTTTGGTCATAGTTTTCTTCCTGGATGTCTGGTTTCACATGGTTGAGTATAAAGAACTTGGGAGAGCTATGGAGACTAATGGTGAGAGAGGTATTGTAACATATTTGTTTGTAGGATTTTCATATCATTATGTGTTTCCTTCACACTATGTAATAGAGATGTTAGCCACATCCTTTATGTGAAGTACTATAGATAGACTTGATATACCTTGATCTATTTTTAGATTTAGCATTACTCATACAATGGGAGTTTTTGGATATATGTTTGGTTATCCTCTATCATATTTTGATTTGTTTATTATTGATGTGATGATGAGTTTGTATGTCTTCATTGGTTTTGGATCTATGAGTTATGCGGGATTTGGATTAGCTACCCATTTTCTTGTTGTGGGATGGCTCAGATGTGGACTATCTATATACATGAGATTATTTCAATGTTTATGAAGATTTGTTAGCTAGCCTTGTTTGTGGTCTTTTTTGCATTGGTATGTTGTATTGAGATAGGAGGACGGATATATAGATACTTGATAGCAAATTTAAGGTTGGTATGTTGATGGCATGAAGTTCTATCTATGTTTGGTACACCTTGGTTTGAGGTATGGTTAGCTTGGATGAGTTGTAATTTGTTGTGGTTGCTATTCCAAGTGGTATGAGTAAGGCAGCTACTTAGATTCATTGTTATCATTTGAATTTGATTCTTATGTTCATGTAAGTATTGGTGTTGGTTCTAGTGACAATTGATATGTTTCACCTTGGTATGTTTTTTTTCTTCCATAGGTGGCATGTTGGAGAATGTGAAGGATTTTTTTGCTTTATTGTGGTTATCATGGTTGCTTTTGTAGGTATGTTGTTGGATCATGAGAGCATGGTGAAGATTTAGATGGTACATGTTTGGCTAAGGGATATTTTCCCCTTGTTTGTGATTCCTATGAGTGTATTTACAATGTTGATGTCAAGTGGGAGAATGTTAGGATTAAGGTGTCATCCACCTTGTAAATCATATGTCATGGTTCCAACATCCTTGGAAAGTATCTCTAGGCATTTAGGGTGAATTGGAAAAATATTTTGTAATATTAATTTTCACCATTGTTTGTAATATACTCATAAAGGGCGATGGGTCCACTAGTAGCAGTAAAGGTGAGTTGTAGACATAAATATTTAATATTGTTTTCCCCACATGTGGATGCCTAGAATGGGATAATAAAAGACGAAGGAAATGATAGATGAGTGACTATTGGGATTCTCCAAGTGGGTGCTTGGAAAGAGGCAATAGGTATCACTTGGTTTTCCATCATTTATTACATTTATTACATTTATGTGATGTTTATCTCTCATGGTTGGGCACCCAAGTTGGAAGGAATTTATTGGATCCAAAACCAGTGTCCTTTTATATTCTATGAAGGATTTCTAAGGGTTGGGTCATTTGGAATGAAGGGTCATATTTGGGCACCATGTTTGGTGCATTATATGCCTTCACAAGTCTATAAAGTCAGCTCTTTGAGTGTAGAATTGGAGAGGAGTAGATTAATTAGTGTTAATCTATAAGAACAAGGATGGGTGGAGGCATAAGGAGGTTTTTTTCAAGTACACACGTGCTACCATGTTGGAGGAAAAGAGGAGAATGAAAGTGGTTCTCTTGTAATCTCATTTATTTAATGATAATGCATACTTGGACTCTTTTCTTGGTGGATTTTTTTCCCACAAGGGTTTCTCCATGTAAATCCTATGTTATGTGGCGATCTTATGTTTTTTTTTTGTGTCTCATTGCTGCTATCTTATGTTGATGATATTCTTTATTTATTGTTGTTATAATTTCACATAAGGTAGTGTTTACAAGCATGATATGTTGGTTATTTTTTGGCATCATAAAGAAGATGGATATAATCATGGTAATTCCATATTAAGGAAAAATTAAAATTTTCAAATTTGCATTTAAGTTTTAGATTTTCATGTTGTTGTAGTTCAAGCCTTGTATCTCATCCATTAAAGTCATTTTTGGATAGAGATTGAATTTTCCAACAATTGGTATATCTACCAGTGTATATGTTTTTAATTTATTTGATGGTGCAATCAGTTGGATGAGTAAGCAATGGGTTGTGGTTGCTTTATCAACTATAGAGGAAAATTGTATGGAAACTAATATACTTGTAAGGAATCCATTTGTCTTAAAAATATTGTCTTCAAATATTGAGTTTAAATAGGGTGTAGTGAGGGGTGGGGGTCCTAGCTCGATTAGCTAAAGCATCATGTTGCATGCAAGAGTTCACAAGGTCCAGTCTCTGCCTGTGGAAGGTGGTCATGATGAGGTTAACTTCAAATGAATAATTTAGTACCATCTGCTAGTCTTGGATTTGGCATATACTTTATAAGTTCATTTGGGTTTACTAGCTCCCACCTAAACAAAGAAAAAATATTTCAAATAAACATGTGATATGTCAATAGTCTAAAACTTGTGTGCTCAATTATGCAATATATCTTATAACTTATCACTAGTCAATCTAGTCCATTGAATATCTTAAAAAGTATTTTCTATATGAATATCAAACATACCTCCCATCTATCAGGATTAAACTTTAGAGGGTTCTCAAAGTAATGAGGATCAACATGAATAGAATGTAACCAAACTATTATTTTCCAACCTTTTGGAAACTTGTAACCTGTTATAAAAACAACACAATTTAATCTTCCACTTAGTTTACTAAACTATTGAGAATATCCTACATCAATTTTTTTTGCATGCTTTTGAGAAAAAATAAAATACCATTGAACTTTGTATCCTTTTCCACAGTTATAAACATAAAGTGTGCTACATTTTCAAGTTTGATATCTTCATTAATCACCTACATACATGATATAAATAGTAGATGATAGCATTGGCATCATAGTATTGGCCTCATACAAATTAATGTGCATACTTATAAATTAATAAGAATCAATGTGCATACTTACAAATTAATCCAACGAACCATCTGGGTCCTGTCTACTCTTTATTGTGTCAAGTATTGCCTCGTGGTCAAACTCATGCACCTTCCACAAGGTCTTGTTCAAAGGTCTACCCCCATATTTGATCAAATGAACATTGGATGCCACGATAAGGTTTGAGTAATGAAGAATCTTCTTATGTGTGTCAAAGTCCTGAAATAGCTAAACATTAACACTTTTATGTGGGTACCTTCTAAGCCACATTTTAGTAACAACCATTGAGCTTGTAGGGTATTTGATATTTTCTCCATCCATAATTGGGGCCTCCAATTTCTTTTTGGCCTCAATACAATGACACAAGTAATAATTCATTCCCTCTTCATTGTCTTCATCTGCAATAACTACATAAACATGCCCTACATTGATATGTGTAGCAAATTAGATGAAATTAGTCAACATTTAAATACACTAAAAAGTAAGATAACAATAGGAATTTCAAAAAATATGCAAGTAGATATATTATCTGGTTGAACTAGATCTGATATGTGGTCAAAGTCAACCGATGATTCCATCTGTGTAGTTCCAATGTCATCGAAGGGCAATACGTGTGAAGTGGGCTAAGATAACTGAAATAATATTCCACTCAGCTCCCTTCGGGTTCCCCTTTTTTTTGCATGTTCATGCGCTGGCCTGCGCGTCTCCGCGTTTCTTCGGCTTCCCGGCAGGTTTTTGATCTTTCCCTTTGTGTGCATTCCTCGCTTCGCAACTTTGGCAAGCGGCTTCCCTTTTGGCTCTTGAGATGCTGCGCTGAGCGCCCACGTGTCACGCCTGCGGGGTCTTTCATTTTCTGTTGCTTTATGTTTCCTACGGGTTGCGAAACGGGGCCCACATCTCTATACGTGGCGGTGTAGCGCAATCTTTCCCTAGCAGGAGTAGAGTATGCTGCGGCGGGCTGCGAAGGATTTCTATTGGCCTTCTTTATTTCCTGGCGGGGCCCACCCTCGCTCACGTGTCAGCGGTTCGCGGCTTTTAAAACAACAGCAGGGACGAGAGCACCACGGGTTGCGAAACGCGGCCACGCGTCTTTCGCCCCCTTTTCATGCGGCCTTTCCCCGTTTTCAAAGTAGCCTCCGTCCCCTGAACACGTGTCACTTCTCCGCAAGCTCCCGGTCAATGGAGAAGGAGTTTTCATTCGGGCCGCGGTTTGCTGCCACGTGCCTTACATCGATTATCAAAGCAAGCTGTGAGATGGCCGAGCGGGATGGTGTCATTGACTGCTGCTCGCCGTGGTTCTCTAAGGCGGTGGACGACACTCGTCGCTTCGAAGCCTGGTTGGGACCACTGCCATCATTTCAAAAGGGCACGCCTGTAACTAACCAACTGGATGCTGTACCCTGATTGGCTGCTCTCATAACGGCATTGGGAATATTCTTATCCGGGCATCATTACGGGGGATTGTGGAATCATTCTGTTACAACTCTCCAGGCGGTGGGATTTTGCTCTCCGGCTATATATACTCCCTCTGTTGAGGGAAAATGGTCCAAGATTTTACAGGAAGAATACTGGTTTTAGCAAGAGACGCCAGGCCTCTTTTGCATGTTTATTTGCAAGATACTTTCAGACTGTGCCTATTGTTCGGCCTTTCTGCTTTTTATGTCTTGATTAAACTGTGAACTGTGCTTTTTATTGTCTTAAGCATTTCATTTGAGGAGACTTCTATATATTGAACGCAAACTTGCTGGTCTAAATCATGTCTTAATGACTCTTCTTAGCAGTAAGAATGTATGCGATACTGTTTTATGTCAATTAAATGAACTGTTTATGCTATTGCTTTAAGCTTCCGGTGTTTTGGAACATATCAATAACATTCAGGCCCTTGAGTCTATGATTTATCGTGCCTATCAAAAAGCTTTGGCGCATCGCCTTAGATTAATATTTGTTTCATTATATCTGCTTCCTTTTCCCTTTCCAAAACCATTATATAGAAGAAGCCGGCTTCTTTAAAATCCGGTCTCACTTTGGCTAGGTCCCCTGGTAGCATAAAAATCTCAATTTTTGGCGTCAAATAACTTAACCACCATTTCTCAACCCACTCCTTTGATTCACACTCATCCCAAGCTTGCATTGTATATGAAGAACAAAAGCATTCCATCTTCCGCTTATGGATACTCCATGAACTTGCATTTGAGCTAAGGAAAGAGTGTAGCTCACTCGATCTTGTCAGTGTACAACAATGCTTATATGGTGCAATGTTAGTATCATCCATCAACCAAAAAAATTTATGAACTGAAGACTTACCTTCATTACCTAGACCCATCGAAGCATTACACCACTGGACAATTGATTTTACATCTGTCAACTTTGCATTGTCTTTATACTTTAACTCTTCTCATGCTAATTCTCTTTTGACACATGCTTCTACACCATCATGCTCCCCCTTTCCATGTCTGGCCTCACAAAAGCTCCACATATGTTGAACACCTGTAATAACATGCATCTTGCTCAACCATTAGAACATTCACGAGTTCTTGAACTGTGCTACACAGTTATCCGACCATATTATATGTTGATTGTATGCTATGCCACTCTAAGCCAAATCATTGTAGAATAACTAGAAGCAACCTTGAACGAACTCTAGAGAATGTGTGTGATCACTAATATAAAAGTGGTACTCCCTCAATACCTTCCTATGGTTCTTTGTACTATCAACTACATGAATGAATGTTATGTGCACAAATATAGAAACTTGTGTGGAGTTGTAATATTGTGAAGTTGCATGTCACACTGTGGCTATAAAGTGTAATTCTCTACAAAGTCGACTACTAAAACTATGCTACCAATTGAAAAGGTTTCCTTGGATAACTTGAATTGCAAATCCAACCACCGAGCTCTATGGGTATGCCTTGCATACTCATACACTATATTGTCACGAAATGTAGACATAAATTGATACACTAGCATCTTCTGAATAACCAAATCACACTTTTTTGCTTGATTACCATTTTTTGTAATGTATGCCACTATTTTATACTTCTCAAACTCTGTATGTTTATTTCCAACTACATGTGTGCTTTCCATATGTTGACATACTGGCATATGTTGCAAGTCACAACAACACTGAAATGAACCATCCAAGCATAGTTTCCTGTAGAATATTTGGCCATCCTCTCTTTCACATAAATTTTTTGATAAGAACTCTCTTGAAAATGTTGGTGGGGCATGTATGCCACAATCCTACAAAACATCGTGAGTATGCAAATCTAAACATATAGAATGATAAACATCATAATGGTTAGAGAATTCAATATGTAATCTACAACAAGAAGTAGTGCATGTGTGATTTATCTCGATATAAAAAGGTTTAAGAATTTCAAAATATCTTTAACAAATTTGAATTTGAGGATAATCCTCTTGAAATTTACGAAAAAATTGTATTTGATTCATATCCAAAAAATACTTTAGATGTGGCTCACGATTCCGACTACCGATTCTCTTTCTTACCATATCCCTTTGATTCAAAGATTGCCTTGTGTTATTCTTCCAATAGTATTCAATTAGTGTTCTCAATGCTTCAACAACTGATTTATCTTTTCATGGGAGTCTCCCTGAGAATTCCCATAGTTCAATTGAATCGGTGTCATCAATTCTTTGGCGCCTTTAAATGGATCTTGATAAAGTTTTTCTATTAATTCTCAATTATTGACTCATATTTCTAATGAGACGAGGTCTCCTTGTTTGATTACTAACCAAAGTCAATGTAATGACACGTCAAGTGACATTACTATCTTTTGAGCATGAGGTCTTACCCACACTCTCATAAGCATCCATTAGATTCTTCACAATAGTATTTTCACTTGAAGCATTTGATGTTCTCAACCCAAGAATCTTCATGATGTTTCTATACTTTATACCTCGCATCATTTCAACAAATAGTTGACATCTTGCGGTCTCATTTAACTTTTCAAAGAACAATTTCCAAATATTATTAGTATATCTTCTACAAGTGCATTTTGGAATCTTACCTTCCATTGGCCACAAAATATTCTCATCAATATTAATCAAAAATTTTGGCTTTCTATGCAAAATTATAGGTGGTGTTCTCCTAGGTACATACATCTCAACATTAGGAATTTCATCAATATTTAAGTAAGATGGGCTAGATCGTGTACCTTTCATCAAGGGTGGAATAGATGACATACCTTGAGGTTGATGTGGGGATGATGGCGTACCTCCTTCCTCAAATGTGCGAGTGATGATGTACTTGTTACTCATTTTTATTTCTGGTCAAATTGAGTGAGTTTTAAGTGTTTGCAAACTAAAATGAGGTGCATTTCATATTAGTCTTCCCTATATTGCATTCAGGTGTATAAACATAAAAATCAAAAAGCTTTTATTTTCAGTAATAGATTGTTGCATTTATACAGATGTATACAATATTGAAAAGATTCACACAAAACATTGCTGAAAGAAAATCTTTATTGATTCAAGAGTTCAAATCTATCTCACACAAGTCGTGAGACATAGCTTATCCAATGGAAGTAAAATGCAATATATACACAAATGGATTGAAAGAATTAAAATGCATATATAGAGGAAGAGGCTAGTCATTGCCTGATGACCGGTCTAAGTCAATCGTCATGCATGATCCTTAGCTCCAAGTTGCTTGTTTTGTGTCCTCTGTGGCTCCCAATCTCCATGTCCTGCATCTGAAATAATTGCAATGGGTTAGAGCAGAGCTCTAAACAATGATGGTCTCTAACACTACATACACATCTACCCACCAATGTATAGATTGCCTTTTACATGCATTAAATAAGCTATATAGCTGCTCATGTTCAGAGAAAAGAGAGAAAGGAAATCATTAAGCCTCTAGGCATATGCATATGTTTTTTCTGACTGTTTGTTTCATGTGCAAATACAGGGGAAAAAATGTTACTATTTCATTAAGTTTCAACACGTGGGGAAAAAATGTGGCTCCCACAAGGGTTGAGCTCGGCATGCTATATTGTTGTGCTTTTATGGAATTATGAGACATTTAACAGATATGTTCATCTCTTTATTGGTTTATGTAAATGACCATACATCATTTATGATAGTAAGCTATTGATTGTTGTCATAAGTGATGTATGATCAATCATCATGAAGCATAAAACATGAATCAAATCAAGAATATCCACTCAAATGTTCAAAATATTGAAAATGTAAATCTGAATAACAAATCACATGGAACACTTTTCTTTTGAAGTTCATATGTTGGACTGCTAGTGTTAGGAGAACCTTGATCTAACATAACCACATGGTAGAGGAAAGAATGTAAAAAGTTCATCTACATGTCTACAACAAAACAATTGTCTTGACATAAGGACAATGCCATTGTATGCATTGAAGCCATGTGCATTATCAATACAATGGAAGAACTTTTTGGTAAATGACTTCAACAAAATCAGGATCCATAGCGGCCATAAAGATGAAAATCTCCAGAATATGCATAGAAACTGGGTACAAAAATAGAGAATGGTCATGAAAAAATAAAGACAGAGAAATAGCAACAGGACCATGCTACAGTGAAGGACAATATTCTTGGTGCAGATAGCCCAGGTGTACAAGCTATATGAAGTGCAATAAATGTGCAAATCATAAAGCTAGAACGGAAACAACATACATGAGCAAGGGGCAGTTTTGTTTTGATATAGAATGACAGCTTCTAGGTAACAATGGACTAAAAGAATTTTCCTCCAGTTAGCTTTAAACTAAATAATGAAATGAATAGAACAAAAACTATTATCCAAGCATTAAATTATGCACAGTACTAGTGGAATAAGTTTCATTACAGATAGCATGGAAAATGCATTGTTCATTGAATACCGAGAATACTTCAAATGGAGCAATCACTTATACCAAAAGTAGTCCAAGTGTGTGAGATGTAGTGCTTGTGTAGCTAAAGTGAAAAACACAATACATATACAGTGATCGTTGTCCACAAATTCTAACTCAACATCAATGAGGAGGCAATAATTTTTATAGAAGAGAAAAAGTGTTAGCTACTGTTTCAAGAAGAAAGCAACAACTTGTAAGTCATCAAGAGACAATAGAAAGTTGATGGTGTTATTTTCAAATGAGGGTTACAACCAGAAAGTGTGCATATCCAGTCTGAGTAAGATTATGAAGTCAATGTTTATAACATGACAAATTTTCTTGAGGAATGTTCACTGAGGCAGCTCATATTTCAGCTACCTGCACCCCTCATGGAATTTCACTTGAAACAATCTTACACAATCTCATCTCAGCAAATGTGATTATGGCAGAATAATAGAAATCACCAAAGAAGATAGAGCTGCAACTATGTTTTAAGAGGGTTTCTTCATATTTTCTATTAAGAATACAAGAAACACAAAATTCACACTGAATCAATGGAGTGCAGGGTAAAATGAAATGTGAATGCATAAAGAAAGGTCATAGGTAATAAAGGATTTTTATTAAAACCCATCTGGGGTAGAGTGTTGTGAGACAAAGCTACAGGTAAAGTCTTAAAAATGAAGTGCACACTCTAAGAAATGAAGGCTCAAAAGGTATAAATTCCACAGCCTGTATGCAACATAGAAATTTTTCTTTCTACAGACTCTAGTGAAAATGCCTCTCTCTGGTTTTAAAGCCCGCAATGAAAATGCTTCTTTAGGGGTCGATAGAAAGACATGTGCCTACACACAAGTAGATATATATGAAGTGCAAATCATTCTTGGTCACTGGTAGGGTTTGTACCCAAAACACAAGTAAAATGGGGCAGTAAATGAAAATTTGAACAATTTTTGTATTCATTGTAGCATGCATGGCTGCGATTATCAAAAGTAAAAGTACCCACATTCTCTTTTACAGACAACTCAAATATGTAGGAAAATGTCATAATTTTTCAAGCAGTTATTTCATAAAATCAACAGGAGAAAGTTATAGCCGTGGCTTGGAAAACAACAGTTATGTTTTGGGTTTATATTTATTTTTCCAAAGAAAGTGGGCAGAGATCCTGCAAGAAGATAAGATAAAACCATGACTAGTACTGAGGATACAACATTTGATCATTTATCCTGTAAAATGGTTCGAAATGAGCTATTTTGTTTGCCAAAAAGAAAATAGAATGATCCAAAATTCCCTCAAAAGCTTACCTAAAGTTTTCTTTTGGATAAAAGTATAGTGAAATGCCTCTGAGTGTCCTTGAATCCGCCATGAAGTCTTCTGCAAAACTTTGTCCAAACCCTAGGGTTGGCGGCTTAGCTTCTCAAAGAAGCTTTAAGCAAAACGGAATAATTTTTCTCTCTTTTTGCTTGCCTTCTTTTAGGGTTTCAATCCTAAAATATGTCGATAGAGTATTTTAACCTTCATTTTAATCAAATATCAAGTTTCAAAATAATGAGCCCGTGGCCTTGATATTGATGTTTGTGCCTTAGCCATTTTGCACATTATGTTTTTTTTACAAACTCTTTAATGTAATACCATGTAATACCTTGTGAAACATTTGTGTTACATGTGGTGCCAACCTGAAGTCCACCTCATTATGAGCTTGTGCCACCTCAGCTCTATGTATATGCTTTGGAGGTTATTTTTATAACCTTTCTTTGCATTAATTTTATTGTAAAACAAGTAACTTCAAGGTGTATTTATAAACCTTTTAAGTTATTTGTTTATCTTTAAATGAAAAAAGAGGAGGGGAGAAACAAGTTGAGAGAATATTGGAGGAATTATTTTAGTTTGGAGACATGTTTTCCAGATCCTAGGGTCATTAATGTATATTGTTGGTAGTTTTGTCTACTTAAGGTTGTGGTTTTGACTAAAACCTTCTTCCCCACATTTTGGAGATGGCTTTGGGGAAATCTGGAGCCTTTTTTCTAGGATTTTCTTAGGCATCCAACCCAAAGTGGTTATTGGCTCCTACTTTGGTGCAACCACTTGGGTTGTGAGATATATTCATTTGTAACTCATATTTTGAGGCAATTTTTTTTTTTAAATTTCTAGAGATAGCGATTTTGAGTCCTTTCTCATATTTGAGCACATATCTTTGTAATTATTTTGGGAAGAATGAAATACAGACTGTGCCTTGGTTCTATTGAGTTCGAGTTTTGCCATCTTATCATTGCAATATTTGTGCATCATTGAGTGATTGATTGAGCTGCTTGTGAGGTATCATTATCTCCTTGAAGTTTTTATCTCATGTATTTTTATGCCTTTTCTGCAAAAGTTTGTTAGTACAGGTTACAAGTTGTGTTTTAAGTTGCATTCATCTTTGAACTGTGAAAATCTGGTTTTCCTCTTTAGGGGTTAATGTATACAAACCCTCTTGTGAAACAATTATGTGTGAACTTACAAAGATAAGTTGTGCAATATAGTTATATCATTTGAAGCCAAGTGCATATTTAAGTCTGATTCATCATAGCCTTGTCAAATTGGTGAATCACCTTTTCCTTTTCAGTTTTTTTTTTTCATTTTTCTTTTCCCTTTTCCTCTAAAAGAATTGATAGATTTAGGTGTTTTTCAATAAAGAGCTAGCTTCCTCTGGAGGTGTGCGAACCCCAATCCCAATACCTGCAAAACAACATGAACAAACACACTAGAAGATAAAATGAAAGCAAGAACAAGGATGCCCCATGAAATCCATTAGCAAGGTTTGAAATAGGAAACAAAGCAAAAATGAGATGAAAGAACAATAAAGCAAGCTAAATCCTATTGAAAACAAATGCAAACTCTTGATCCCATGGGGGAATTGGTGCCAATTTGATGTGAAAATTGGCCCTTTCCCAACTCCAATGATGCAATGTTGATTGATGATGAAGAGTGATCCACTTGATGAAGACTTCCAATGTGCTCCAAGATAAAAATCTGCATAACCTAGCTAAGATTGGATGAAATTGGATGAAGATTGCTATGGATTTGAGTATAGTAAGTTTATTCAAATTGTGGATGGATCAAATGAAGGATGGGCTCTTAATTTATAGAATGTCAACTTGGAAGAATGCCCAAAAGAGAGCAATGTGGGACTAATCTTCAACAAATAAGAAGAAGCCACATGTCATCATGTGAATGGTTGAGGAATGAGCACATTTTGAAGAATGTGCAAAGAGGGGGGGGATTCAAATTCAAAATATGGCTTTAAGGATGAGGTGAAAGGTGAAGCAAATGCACATGGCTCGAGAAAAAAGGACATGTAAGAGATTTTAAATACTTTGTTAGAAGGGACAAGTCCTTTTGGGGGAGATTTCAAATTTGAGGAATATTCCATCTTTGATGCCTTTTTTGAATGAAAATAGATGATTTATAAATCAATTAAATTGATTTTCATGTGCAAGTTGCAAAATCTAGAGGATTTGAATGATTAGGATTAAATTAATTAGGATTTGATTAATTTAAGAGGAGATTAGGTGATTTGACTATTTGATTTAGATTTGTGGGTTGAAATAAATAAAAAGTAGATGAAAATGATTAAGACCTAGTTAAATAAATATTTTGATTTATTTAACCAAAGGGGGTGATGCTAGATTAAATTAGATAAATGTTTGATTTATTTAATTTAATTAGATGAATTTTAGAGATTTAATCAAATAATATGGATTATTTAATTAAATAAAGATAGGAAGATGAAATGACCTAGCTAATTACACAGAGACAATGATTTAATTAAATCGAGGGATTTATTTAATTAAAAGGGGAATTATGATGACTTTAATCAAATAAGGCTATTTGATTAAATGGTTAGATAGAGGGATAATTCAAGATGAGGTGATGTTAGATCTGGATCGAGTGTGCAATATCAATCTGTATATTTTCTATGTCTACATTTTGCCCCTCTTTGAAGCGATGCACTTTTTGTGTTGGTTCAAAGAATAACCTTGCCATGATTAAAAGTCAAAAATTCTCTAATTTTTTTCGGATGCCCCACTGCTGCCCCAACGAATGAAGAATTACGCCAATATACTACCCCCTCAAGAGATCGGGCAAAGAGGTTCAATTTGAGGGTCGATCTCTCGAGAAAAAGGTTCAAAATCAGTTCAACTCAAATATTTGATGTAGACAGATTTGATGATGTAGACAGTCATCAGCCATGGGTAGCCTCATGCCTATTTTGATATATTACACCCACTTGATCCTGATTTGTACCATGACAATTACATTATTGATGATATAAATGAGATGATTACGATGTTTATATATAATGGATGATATGATTATGCATGGATGATATGGATGCACATGATATGATATGATGATGTTTTTATGATTATGTAGTGGATGATAAATGTATGGATTATGAGATGCTCAGAATAACTAATCTATATTATGCAATGATGGGGATGAATGCATGTGGTATGATTAATGCTTGCTATATGATATGATATGCATTATGCAATACGTTGATGGTTTTTGGATGCAGGATGGATGCATTAGCGATGATTTATGATTAACTGTCATGGTACCATGTTAGCATGAAGGGAAGTAAGAAGAAAATAAGATGATGACAAGAGACACCAACAAACCAACTTTATTAGAGATGATAATGATGATGATGATGATGATTTTCTTACCAAGGAGTTGGGATTTTAAAAGGGCCAATTACCTTATTGTTTGATAATACACCTAGATACGATGCATCAAGGTATAAAGAACCAGGATGACATTGTACCTAGTGCGATGGACTTTGACTCGACAAACAAATAGGAGTATTATTTTTCACACTTGACATACAAAAACCTTGCTAGGACGTACCTAACAAAGCAAGTATTCGCCAAGTTATATTACAAGAGTGTCCAACAAGCGTAGTAGATAAAAAGATAATGATCGTTGCCCCATTCCTATCTCTCTAAATCCCTTCTTTGGGGACATCATTGAGAGGTCCTTGGAATGAGCACAATAAGATAAATCAAAAGACAAAGATACAGTAAACAAACAAGTCAATGTTCTTCATACCATTAGCCAAGGGGATGTGTTTTGATAGGATAAGAATCCAAAGTGATATCCAAAATGATGCTCATTGTTGGAACGATATATCCCAGGATATGCATTGTATAGGATGACGATGGGTTGATGAGTTGTTTGATAAGTTGTTGATATAAGGTTGACTGACATGTTTGAAAATGATCAAGATTTTGATTTTTGCATTTAAAAAGTTTGAAGTTTGCTTTTGATTTTACGTTTGAAGCTGGCTTTTGCTGATTGTTGTACTTGTTTCTATTTGTTTTGCTAAAGGACATGAAGGTGATGATCAATTTATTATGAATGATTGTTTATTGCGGGTTAAGGCGAGATGGGGATGGATAGATTTTTTCAAATATTTGGATGTTTTTGATGTTTTGGAATGTTTTGAGACTATTTTTGGTATTTTCAAGATTTTACAAATGTTTTGATTTTTTATTTTTCGAATGTTTTTGGATTTTGTGTCTTTTTCAAATGTTTTTGTGTTTTTGTGTCTCAAGGGCTGATTAAAGATTAGCCTTGCATACGTTTAAGCTCAGAGATGACATAGTTCAGATACCATGTTTTTGAAGTTTTTCTAATTTCAACTTGTTTTTGGATTTTGATAGATTTTCTGATGTTTTTGGATTTTTACATGATTTTGACGATTTGGATAAGGATGTGTGTGATGATATCAGTAATCTGTTTTTGGATTTTGTTGAAAACCAAGCTAAGGTTGATTGATCAGATCGATGGATTGATGATGATAACATTGTTGAGGATGCACAACAATGCAAGGATAGTGTTAAACAACACAAGGATTAGGATGAATATTCCAATATGATGAGGGTTTGATGATGATAACATTATTGAGGATACACAACAATGCAAGGATAGTGTTAAGCAACACAAGGATATCCCGAGATGATTTTTTGATTGGATTTGATCAATCAGGATTGATGAAGCTTGATTTGGAACAAAAATCTGTTTGAATGATTTGATGTGATGTTTGAAGGGTGCATTAGATGCGAATGATAGTGACTGTTTGGATTGATGTTCGATGAAAGATGAAGATTGATAAGGAATGTCTTCTCGCCAAAATATGCCATGGGCTAGTGATTTAGAATTTTTCTCACAAGTGGTGGACCAATTTGATTTCACATTTGCCAATGTTTGGATCACCACATAAGTTGGAGGATATAGATCAAGATTTATTCCCGAAGCAAGATGTACATATCTTCCCCTAGTGTCTAGAAATGTATGGAATACCATGGGTGGATGTTTGGATAGGTGTATGGATGGAGGGATATGGATTATCTTGTGGTAAGATAAGGTGTTCAGATAAAGAATGTTCATTTGGATAATGCTTCATGGCTTAGATAATGTTGGGTAGGATAGGATCAATGAAAATAATCCATGTCAAGATGTCTACCATAAGCAAGTGCAAAGTGTGCACCAAAATTTCATCAAGTTCAAGATAATTTGGACGATGGATGCAGATGAATGGATTGGATAAATGGTTCATGGATGAATGCATTTATTATGGTTGAGATGGATGGAATGTTGGATTTATTATGGATGGGATAAGATGCTTCCACCTGAACTAGTGCACGTAGATGCTTGATTCTACACATGACACCTGCTCTCCAGGTTTTCATCATGGTACCTGCCCAAAGCGCCACCGAAGTGGTTTTCACTAGAGGATGATTTTTTTCTTCACTGTTTTCAATCCTTTTTCTGATTTTTTTGGATTTTCATATTTTTTGATTTTTTGTATTTTGCTGTGAAAGATTTAAAGCTCATGCTGAACCACAAGGTGTTGTTGATGTAGATGCTTCTTTCATGATGTGACATTGATAGCCTACTTGAAGAAGTTGCTTTGCTAAGATACGTGCACTTGAATGCAACTTTTGGGATTACTGATCTGTTTCGTTGATACTGGAGTTAACTATCTCTGTGGGCACATCGCAATAGAGTGCCTTCATAATCCTTATGATGAAGGGTTGTTTCCAATACATGGTCAATGTAAGAACTATATATCATGTGTGGAGGCGTGGATGGAATGTGTTTAGGGATAAGAGATGGATTGTTTGATAATTTGGAACCTTTGACTCTCCAAACTTGGGAAGATGAGCAATGATGGGTGGATACAAAAGTGTATGGAATTAGGACCAATTGCTTGATACACTTTTTACGTCGCTTGAAAAACTTGCTTTTGCTTTTGTGGGCATTTTTGATGGATATTTTTCCCTTTTTTATTTTTTCCCATATTTTTTTTGACTAATGGAGTTTGATAGGGATAATATTTCTTTGTATTTTTTGGTATCCATATGTATTTGATTTTTCCATTATGCTTCTCAGCTTCTTTTTCTTTGATAACGTTCATTGTGCTTTGATTCAAATCTTTCTTTTGACATTGGTCCTAATTCATGGATGGGATGATGGGTGGATGAAGATTCGTGATGTGACTAGTTGTAGTATTGACATTAGTTTCATCATAAGGACTCTTTGTGCTCACTATGTTGACATTTTCCTGAGACATAGTTGCCCCCAGTATGGTGGTAGTGGCACCTTCATTCCTTGATTCTGCTTGTTTTGAGATTTCTTGTTCGATACACATTCTCTGATAAATGACCACTGTAGATGATGCTATTTCTATTTGTTGTTCTGCTAACTTCAGAATGTCTTGTTCTGTCTGACCTATTTTCTTGAGTGGATAATGTCATATATCTTCATACATGATGCCCTCAGTTTGAATTTGGGATATATCTGATCCTGATGTTGAAAACTCAGTTTGACTATAGGAATCACTAACCTTCTCTTTTTGTGTAATAATGTCAGGAGTAAAAGAATCATGTTCTGAATGAAGATCATCTATGTGTCCATCCAAAGAAAGCATTTCATGGTTATATGGAGGAGTATGTGCTATGTGGATATGATCATCTTGTATAGATAGGAGAGTATCCATTAGACCATTGTAGTAGCTTGGAGATACAAACTCTTGATCTCAAATGATTTCAGAATTGCTTTCGACATGCTTTGGATCAAATTCTTGACATGGGCCAGTTTCAAAGGATGGATTGCTTACAAAGGGTTCTAGGATATCTTCATTAGGAACGAAAAGTGGTTCATTATCCTCTTGATCTTTGAGTGGGCTTGGATCAAGTGTCGAGTTGAAGATTCCTTCAATATCGACAATCATGAGGTCAAAGGATGTTAATATGTCTTGGAAAGGACCATTGCTAGACTTTGGTGGGAGATGTTGATCATGCTTTGGAATAAATTTTTGAGATATGTCCTCTAACTTATTAGGTGATGCAGAGACATTTTCAACATGATCATTGGTCGATGGATTGTTGATTACATGATCAAATAATGTTAACACTCCTTGAAATGGATCATTGTTGGATATTGTTGAAGGATTCTTATCATGATCAAAAAGTGACTCTTGATGTATGTTGATTTGATCTTTGGATGAGGTAGAAATATCTTCCATGTGTTCGTTAATGGATAGGTCTTGATTATGTGATCGTTGACTTGGATCGATACATGGAGTCGTTCAAATTTTGTTGGGATTTTGAACAACATTTGCTTGTTGGGCTTGGTATTGGGCTTGAGTTTGCGCTTGCAGTTGAGCTTGGGCTTGTGCTTGTTGGGCTTGTAGTGTGGCTTGGGCAACTTGAGCAGCTTGTGCAACTTGTTGAGCAGCTAGTTGTGCAGCTTGTCGGTTTTGGTTTTCTTGGAGTGCCTTCTGATAAGTGGCTTGCAACACAATGTTGTATTGGTTTGATGTGTTTGGTTTGGGTGGTGGTGGTGGCGGAGGTGTTTTGGAATAGTACTTGTTGTGGTGATAAGAGGTGTCGTCGTATTGATGATTGGTATTTGAGTGGTGGATGGTGTAATTGATGTGATTGGTCCTTGAGAGACCATGTTTTGAGATATTATGGGGGTGGTTGATGATATTGTGATTGCTTGTGCATTCTTCATTTTTTGTTGTGATGTCAATGACAAGTTTTGAAAGTTTGGCATGATGTTTTGATTGATGTTTGGGATGTTGGTTTGATTGATACTTGGTAAAGGGGGAATCCCTAGGCCAAGGAGTGGTGTGGGTGATGATGGCAATGGTGGTTTTGGAATTGTGTTGGATATAGTGACAAGTCGTTGAGATACGTTTGGAGTGATTGTGAGGGTTTAAGATATGATGGGTCTGATAGGGGTGGTTGGAGTGATTGAGGTGATAGGAATGGTCGGAATGAATGAGGTGATAGATCTTTGGGAGACCATATTTTGATTTGTCAGGATTGATGTTGTCATTTGATTATATACCATCTGTTAGTGCGATGTTGATGGTATGTTCAAAGGATTTGATGTGATGGCTTGATTGGTGTTAGGTGGATTGATTTTGATGGAGTGATTGGTGCTAGGTAAAAAGGGAAGCCCTAAACCAAGGAATGATGTTGATATGGGTAATGGTGGTGTAGATGTCTCTTGGCGCAATGACTTAACTATTTTGGTAAGTGTAGCAATTTGATCTCGCCAAATTTGATCTTGATTTTGATCTTGAATCCCTTGATATAGTTGATTTGGTTTTTGTTCAAACAAATTTGGGATGCATAATTGTGGTTTTTGAATGGGATCATGGAAAAATTGATTTTGGACAATGTTCTGATTTGGGATAATGTTCGGATTTGGCATGATAGGTTGAAATTGAACATTGTTGGTGTTGGGAATCACATTGCCTTGATTTAGGTAACTTTGATTTTGCATGGTGTTACCTTGACTTGGATTAATACATGGAGTTGTTAACATCATGTTTGGACTTTGAACAACATTTGTATGATTCACAAACATATTTATCCCAAAGTTTTCTAAGTGTGGATTCATGTTTGGTAATCTTGTACTTGGTATATTCACTTTTGGCATGTATGGATTTGGTGGGATAATGTTTTGTTGAAGACTCATTTGAGTATTTGGTTGATAGATTTGCAATGTTGGACTTGGATTTAAATCTACCATTAGAAAAGGTGTTACAAGATTTAGATTGGGTAGACTCACATTTGTTGTACCATTGAGGTTTGTAGGAGATAATGATCCCATGTATGGATTTTATAAATGTGAGTTTTGAAAATCAACTGGCATTGTAAGGCTTTGATAGTTTGGATGACTTGGATTACTCATGATGTATGGATAAAGTTTATATTCCATGTTCCTCTTGTGTTTTGACCTTGTTGTAAAAGTGACCTCTAAGGTGTTTAGGACCAATGATGAGATGAAGGATGAAAAGGAGTGAATGATATGAGTGTTGAACGTTTAGGGACTTTGTATCAATGCTAGACTTAGGGCTTGATTTTGATTATTTGAGTTGGATAATGAACTTGTAAACCCTAATATGTTACATGTTATCTTAGGATGTACTTGTTCAAAGGGGTGCTAATTTAACTAGAGGTATGAGAAAGGATGCATTCCCATACTCCTAACTAAACAAGGTGATTTTGATTTTGATGATTTATCCAAGTTTAGAATGATGTTTCCAAAGCTCTAAAGTTGCTTGTGGGTTGGGATGATAAATGTTTGAAATGGATGAAGTGTTTGATTTTGATCCTAAATGAACCTAAGAAGGACTTGTTTACAAGGCCAAAGTTTTGAAGAACATGCTTTTCCCTTCAAACCAAAAGATCAATGTTTGCTCAAAAGACCATAAGACAAAAGATACACAAGCACATGTGTGGGGTTCAATTGATTTCATCTTAATTAGTGAATTGCTTTTACCACAAACACTTCTTTGATTAGGTTTTCCAAACTAGATGTCCAATGTCTTAATTTCTTCGAATCCCACAAAGTATGTTATGTGGAAATTTGATGAATTTAAGGTAAGGGTTACCTATTATTGATCTTTAGTAGGCAAATTGAGATGTAAGTTCAAGTGTTTAGAAACCTCTAAGGATGCGAATCCCAAGGGAAAACAATAACACATGAATTTGGTCAATTGTATTTGCCTCTTAAAGGGTTTGAAATTTTGATGATGATGTTAAGTGTTTGTTTCCAAATGTTTTCAAACAAGCAAAGTGTTTTGACTCATAAGCAATATAACATCCTAACTCAATTGGTACGTTTTTCTTGGTGGGCTTGCCTCATGCCCTTCGTAGTAGAAGAGATGATTTTACGTGCAACCAAAAAAAGAGTATAAAGGTATGTTAAGAATGAAGTCTTAACCTCTATACTTTAACCAATATCAGACATGGCAAGTAACTTCTTGGAATCTAAGTTCCAATGCACCACTTTGATAAACTCGTTGAATGGACTAGTTGGCTACTACAAACAAAGTTCTTAATGACGGGACATCGGGGACATGGCACCTTGCGAGTGTCCAACAAGCCACTAAATGCTTTAGTCAATCCTACTAGGGGCTCTTATACTTTTACGGTAGTACCCCATTCTAAAAGACACTGTACAGCTAAGACTTACATACCATGAGGAATTGATAGTTTAGTCTTATCCATTTATATACCGGCCCGAATGAAAAACCGGTTGGAGTCGCCTTTGAGTTATCCTTTTGGATGTGTCTCTTAGGCAGACCCCTCTAAAGGTAAACAATAGTGAGCAAGCACATCTGTAGTTCGATTGACCTTCATTTAGAAACAAAGGGAGAACCCACATGATATACCTAACTCACACTCACAAGCTTTGTTCAATTTTATTTCCCAAAATAAAATGTGGAGGTGATTACTTTATCTCAACCTAAGATCACAAAAAATGTCTTTTGATTCTCAAGATCGCTATAAAGCGTGAGAGAAGCGCATATGCCATTTTTCAATGATGTTAATTTAAGTAAGCAATCACAAAACAAAGTTGCACTTGTTCATTTTAAGTCCACAAAACAATTGTGAGTTCTTTTTAAAGCACCAAAGGACAAATGAGAGTTGTTTTGTTCAATTTTTAATCCCAAAAACAAAATTTAGTAGATTTGAGTCCTAATGTTCATTTTAAACCCTTTGTAGCAAAAATTGAAAGATTCATTTTAGAGCCCAAACGGAATTAGTAGATTTTAAAAGCTTGAAAGATAACAAATCCTTAGAAGAGGGATTCTAATTTCTTCCCAAAGTGTTTAAAAACACTTGTTACAATGATGTGATAATGTTTTTTCTTTGACTTCCATGCTCCTTTATCCTTCAAAACCTGCAACACAAGCTCCAAATGTCAAATTAAATCAAGAAACAAGAAGATATGATAGTTAGATAGACGAGTAAGCATAAAAACCCTAAAAGTTAGACCAAGTTTCATTATGATTTGAAAATAAGTGAAAATTTGAAAATTTTAACTATATCAAAATTTAAAATAACCTACACCATTGGATAGCTTGTGAAATTCTACCCCATTTCAAAAAAAAGCTTCGAAAAAGACCAGAAAATGACCAAGATATGGCCATTTTAAGTTTACATGAAAAAGAAATAAATTCAAGCGGTTCTGTTTGTGATGGCGACTCTATTAGATTTTGTAGCGGCGCTATATAGCGACGCTGGAGACTCCAGTAGTGTAGTTTGATTTTTTGAGTGGTGTAGTTTGATTCCAGCTATGTAGTTTGAATTTTTGGGTGGTCCTGTATGGCGACGCTGGACTGTGAGCAGTTTTGTTTGTTGTAAACACCAAAAACATCAAAAACCACAATTTTTTTTCAAAAAACGTGATTTGATCTTCTGGTAGGCCCTCCTAGCACCAAAATGTGCAAACCCCAATCCCAATACTTGCAAAACAACATGAACAAACATATTAAAAGATAAAATGCAAGCAAGAACAAGGATTCCCCATGAAATCCATTAGCAAGATTTGAAATAGGAAACAAAACAAAAATGAGATGAAAGAACAATAAAGCAAGCTAAATCCTATTGAAAACAAATGCAAAATCTTGATCCCATGGGGGAATTGGTGTCAATTTAATGTAAAAATTGGCCCTTTCCCAACTCCAATGATGCAATGTTGATTGATAATGAAGAGTGATCCACTTGATGAAGACTTCCAATGTGCTCTAAGATCAAAATCTGCATAACCTAGCTAAGATTGGATGAAATTGGATGAAGATTGCTATGGATTTGAGTATAGTAAGTTTACTCAAATTGTGGATGGATCAAATGAAGGATGGGCTCTTAATTTATAGAATGTCAACTTGGAAGAATGCCCAAAAGAAAACAATGTGGAACTAATCTTCAACAAATGAGAAGAAGCCACATGTCATCATGTGAATGGTTGAGGAATGAGCACATTTGGAAGAATGTGCAAAGAGGGGGGAGATTCAAATTCAAAATATGGCTTGAAGGATGAGGTGAAAGGTGAAGCAAATGCACATGGCTCAAAAAAAAAGGACATGTAAGAGATTTTAAATGCTTTGTTGGAAGGGACAAGTCCTTTTGGGGGGAGATTTCAAATTTGAGGAATATTCCATCTTTAATGCCTTTTTTGAATGAAAATAGATGATTTATAAATCAATTAAATTGATTTTTATGTGCAAGTTGCAAAATCTAGAGGATTTGAGTGATTAGGATTAAATTAATTAGGATTTGATTAATTTAAGAGGAGATTAGGTGATTTGACTATTTGATTTAGATTTGTGGGTTGAAATAAATAAAAGATAGATGAAAATGATTAAGACCTAGTTAAATAAATATTTTGATTTATTTAACCAAAGGGGTGATGTTAGATTAAATTAGATAAATGATTGATTTATTTAATTTAATTAGATGAATTTTAGAGATTTAATTAAATAATATGGATTATTTAATTAAATAAAGATAGGAAGATGAAATGACCTAGCTAATTACACAGAGACAATGATATAATTAAATCGAGGGATTTATTTAATTAAAAAGGGAATTATGATGACTTTAATCAAATAAGGCTATTTGATTAAATGGTTAGATAGAGGGATAATTCAAGATGAGGTGATGTTAGATCCGGATTGAGTGTGCAAAATCAATCTGTATATTTTCTCTGTCTACAGGAGGTACTTTTCTATCATAGGGTCACCCACAACTCTAGAAAATTTTCCATGTTGCTCATGATTGGTTGTGTTTAATCTCAACCCGGGTGCAAATCATTAGAGCTAACAGTACTCTTAACTTGAGATGCGATGGATGGTGTCCCTCCATATTCACTTGCTGTAGAGGGTGTCCCTCCATATTCACCTATGGTAGAGGGTGTGTCTCCAACTACAATATTCAAATATGTCTTAGCACGATGCTTTCACATTCGTGCCCTTTGTGCTGCCAATGTCTTTTCTCTTTTTGATGGTTGAGGTTCCTCTTCAATTGGATTGTTTTTGTCAATCATATCCAATTTCTTCTTTTGACGATGATCCCTCATCCATTATTTTTTCTTTGATTTATTAGTTTTGTACTCTTCCTATGTTGGTTTATTCCTTGTTTGTTTCCTCAACATGGTGGATGATTTAGTTTGTAGCATGATAAAGAGACAAATATTAATTCCTAAAAAATAAATTCATACAAATAAATGAAATATATGTCATTCAAGGCTTCATACAAAATACTTACAATCATCTTGTAGAAGAGTATTTCTAGCATAGACAAAGGTCACATGAATTTTTGAATCCAATACCTTAAATAAATGTGGTCATGTGACATGCCATTATTGCAAGATAGGCTCAAAATGGAAGCATGGACAAGGCATGTGAATTTTTTGACGATAATGTTTTGGTAGACATGCATGCAAAATGTGGTACCTTTGACAAGCTAGTGAGCTCACTAGCTTGTTAATGCGGTAGGGTTGACAAGGTAGGGGCAGTTTGAAAAAATGTCTCACAAAAATGGGGTCTTACTACATCATTGTGAGACCCTATTTCTATGAGGCATTTTTTCAAACTGCCCCTACCTTGTCAACCCTACTGCATTGACAAGCTAGTGAGCTCACTACATCACCATGAGACCCCATTTCTATGAGGCATTTTTTCAAAATGCCCCTACCTTGTCAACCCTACTACATTGACAAGCTAGTGAGCTCACTAGCTTGTCAATGCTCACATGAATTTTTGGATCCACTGCCTTGAAGAAATGTGGTCATGTGGCATGCCAAGATTGCAAGATAGGCTCAAAATAGAAGCATGGACAAGGCATGTGATTTTTTTGACAATAATGTTTTGGTAGACATGTATACAAAATGTGGTACCTTTGAAAAGCTAGTGAGCTTGCTAGCTTGTCAACGTGGTAGGGTTGACAGGGTAGGGGCAGTTCGAAAAAATGCCTCATAGAAATGTGGTCTCATGGTGAACATCACCATGAGACCACATTTCTATGAGGCATTTTTTCGAACTGCCCCTACCCTGTCAACCCTACCACATTGACAAGCTAGTGAACATAATCACCATAAGATCCCATTTCTATGAGACATTTTTTCAAACAACCCCTACCTTGTCAACCCTACTACTTTGACAAGCTAATGAAATCGCTAGCTTGTCAATGCTAGCATTAATTTTGGATCCAATTCCTTAAGGAAATGTGGTCATGTGGCATGCCATGATTGCAAGATAGGATCAAAATGGAAGCATGGACAAAGCATGTGAATTTTTTAACAATAATGTTTTGGTAGACATGTATACAAAATGTGGTACCTTTGACAAGCTAGTGAGCTCACTAGTTTGTCAATGCGGTAGGGTTGCAAGGTAGGGGTTGTTTGAAAAAATGCCTTATGAAAACCAAAATAGATTCAAAGATCTATCAATGTGGGAGGAGTATATTCCAATTTTGTAGAGACATGTATGTAAAATTTGAAAGCATATATACAATGCAATCAGTTGTTTGAAAAAATGCACATCACCAGGAGACCCCATTTCTTTGAGAAATTTCTTCAAATAGTTGATAGCCTTGTCTTTGTTGTTTGATAAAATTCTTTGGTAGACATGTATGGAAAATTTGGTAGCATAGACAAGGCAATCAGCTGCTGGGTAGAACCGTTCGACAAAATACCTCAATGGGATATGTCCTAGTGGACTAGAATGATTGTAGGATATGCACAAAATGGATTTGTTGAAAAAGGCTTTAGAAAATTTCAAGCATATGCAATTTCTAGGTGTAAAACCAAATTCCACTGCATTTTCCAACATCCCCCATGCCTATACCAAAATGAAAGCTTTGTAGAGGGGTATGCACATCCATAGAAAAGGATTGAGAAATGATGTATTATTTTGCATACTTATAACCTTTCATATATATGTATATATGAAATGTGGAAGCATACACAAGGTAGGTCAATTGTTTAACAAAATGCCTCAAAGAGATGTGGCTTAAAATGGTAATTGGAAAGTGTAAAGAATTGTGTAATTTAAAATGTGCATTGACAAGCTAAGGTAATAATGACAAAAAAATAATGATGAACATGGAAAATGCAAAATAACAAAATCAAAGCAAGCCAAAATAGAATGAAAGAAAATATAAAGAAAATGTGTAAAGACTTCACATACCTAAAAAACGGAGATTCGAATGGTTATGTAGCCTTTGTTTCTTCTTGCATCAAACTCCTCAAAAATTTGAGTTTTTCAAAAGCTTGTTTCCTTTTCATTGTTCAATTGTATATCACTCTTGAATGGAATTGAGACTTGAATTTATATTATATTCCTTTTGATGTGAAAACTCTGCTATTTCATGCAAAGGTGGTGGAAAGATCATAAAAAAAGTGGTAGAATGTGAAAAACTTGCATGCAAAATTTAAAAAATGATCAAAAAGCTTCTTTTTTCAGAACACACGCATAACCAGGAGAATATGTAGAATGTGGGCCTAGAGATCACAGGTACATTGATTTTTTTACCTTTTTAGAGCAAGACAAAATGTGAGTGTGTTATGTCTTGCTAAACAAATGGATAAATCTCAACTTCTTCAAAACACGCTCGCGTTATGAGAAATTTAATTTTTTATAATTTTATTTTCTCTCTCTCTATCCTTAGCCATCCATCCCCCTTATCCATCTAGGTCTCTCACTTATCTCCAAACCCTAAACCATAATCTTTCTCTCACTCCTAGATATATCTCTCTCTATCTCTATCTCTCTCCCTCCTACCCTTAACCTTCTACCCTCTACCCTTAACCCTTAAACCCTCTACCCTCTACTTCTCTCAAGTCACTCTCTCTCTCTCTCTCACGCACTCCCTCTATATCTCTCCCACTCCCTCTCTCTCTCACTCCCTCCATCTCTCTCTCTCTCTCTCTCTC